>JAATLQ010033571.1:0-27855 GCA_013421005.1 Heliconius erato x Heliconius himera | reverse complement strand
CAGCAGGGTAGGCAGAGGGAACCTAGTGTTAAGACACTCTGTTCCCCACTTTCTGCCGAATTCTGGAGGCACTGCGTGTTGAGTGGCAGAACTCAACGCCGCGCTTAACCTCGACACCAGAGCGAAGAAATGGAAATATAAATTTAAGTAAATATTTCATCTCCTCGAGTGGGGATCGAACCCACAACCAGTCGGTTTTGCAGTCACACCTCGTGCCGCTGCGCCACGACCGGCCTCAACGAACTTTTCTTTATTCCAAAAAAAATCTTGTTCTTACTTCATATAAAATAAAATGGCTTTCCGGCGACGTACGCGTACATCTTTTAATACAATAGATTTTAATGCAGTTTTAACTAATAGAGAGAATGATTCAAGAGGAAACTTAACGTGTACATGCATATTACATTGGTGTATCCAAACGGGCGACGCTGCGGGCAAACACTAGTATGATATATAAAGATGGATGTAATTTCTTCATAGCAAATTAGTTTGTATTATTTTAAGCCATGGTTGCCTTAATTTTGTCAAATGTTCGAAAATGTCTTTTTTACTTTGAAATTTGTTATTTTTTTTTTATATTTAAATTTTGTTATGTACTTAATGTGGACATGCTTTTAATAAATTCATATGAAATTTATAATTTTGGAATATTGGTCTATTACTTTTTACTACAAATCGTACCCGATGGTTTTGGGTTCAAATAAAATCTTATTAGATATATAAAAACTATTTCTATTTCACAGAGTATACATTATAATAAAAGACAGGGCATGTCCATATATTCTCAATGATATCAAGTTCAAATACAGATTACAAAAGTTTTTGTATATACCTATAAAAAATAATATTTACGAATGTTAGTAGTTTGTAAATATGTTATTGGCACAATGTTTAAAAATTTTATTATAATGTGATAAAAAAAATCTTTAAAATATGATATTGTGTATATATAGATATTTGTTCTTGCTGCGGTTGTATTGAAAATAAACGTCTTGGAATGTTTATAGTTGTTTAAAATCTTTATCAAACTGGTAGAACTACCTACATATATTGAAATGAAATTAAGATCTTTATAATTTTGTCTTTAATGTCACCATGTTCAAATTTTTTTTTTTTTTTTCAAAATTATTTTTAAATATGATATTATGAATACTTTTAAAGTAATATTGATATTTTACAAAACTACCTAGGGCTACCGAAATATCGATGAAATTCATTGTTGAATAAAAAATATAATTTGAGGTGTAAAAAAATAATTATTCAAAAGAGGTTTTATCATACATTTAATATATGTTTATGCCAAAGTGCGGTCAACGAGTTGTGGCCGCTTTGAAGTTAGGTGTAGATGACTGGGCAGAATTGTTATAGGATTTTATCAATATTTGATCATTTGTTTCTGGAGTAACTAATGCGCTCGATTTCGGAAAATCGAATTTTAGGTGTCCCCGACTCGTCGACCGCACTGCACTTAGACGATAAATAAAGTAGTTGTGATTAGACATATTATGTAGATAAAATAAAAATTAGTTGGCTGTGTTCATGCTTATGAGGTGTTTGTTAACTTTTAAATGGTAATATATTTTTGATGTTTGTAATAATTTTTAACGTGGATTCGTTTTTTTTCTTGTTATTCAATTTATTTATGTATGAAATTCTGAGTTCTATGTAGGTATAAAATCATATGTTATGTATGTACGTATATTGCTTATTAAATAAAATATAAACCCAAATTTTAATTTATTTGTTTTGTTTTTTAATTATTTTTAAAAGGTGAAGCAGCGAGTTTTAATATAATGGGTTGAAATATTTCTGTAGAGTTTGTCTGTGGCTAAAAAAAAACTTATATATTATTAAAATATATACAAAAAGTTAAGACTATATAAGTACTTTTAATTTTTAAATCTGGTTTCTTAAAGTTCTTTTTTAAATGCTTAGTGCTTTTCTTTGCTTTTATCATTACGTCTATATTCTATGATATATTCTTAAAAAAAAGAAAAAACTTTTTGTGGCGTACAGTTTTACAAATATCAACTAGATATTACTATATTACAATGTTATATGTCCGTATGTATGTAAGCTTTTAAGCATTCAATGCGTCAGTGTTGCCGCGTTCTCGAGGCTTTGCTTGCAAAGCTTGGTTGTATTTATCTATTTATATATAATAAAGATTTGTATATATTTAAATTAAGATATTATATTTATTATTTAATTTGTCTGTTATGGGGTCGAGTTTCTCTTCGATAACATGTATTTTAATAGAGCCATACCTAATTTAATGTAATTTAAACACGTTTTGGTAAAAGTACAGTCATCGTCAATAAGCACTGCAGATAATGCGTTTTATTTAGTTCTAAACATTTGAATTTATTTCTTATTAGATATTTGACAAATTATATTAACTAACGAGGCCGTCGTGGTGCAGGGGCACAAGCGAGTAGCAGTTAACGTGATGGTTGTCGGTTCGATTTCCACACGGTGAAATGACTATACTTAAATGTTTTAATTTTTCTGCTTTGCTAGACGATGCGCGGTGTTTAGTAACGCCATTCGATATGTAATATCTTCAAAGTAAAGTTGCTTTTTAACATAAATACTATTATTGACTCGTGACTGTACTTTTTAAACACAGCAATGGTTAGATATCACGATTATGTAAATAAAGATAATAAATAAATGAAACAAGTCGTTCTTTATTTTGTATTAAATTATTACTACTTAAATATTTTATCCTTATTTAAAATTATTTCACTATATTCATCTCCAGAAAGGGAACTGAAAAAAGAAAAAAGATATGCAAATAAATTACATATGTTACAAGGTAATTAGGAAATTAGGATTTAAATCTGCATTTTTAGCGAAAAATTAAAAAAAAACTCGCTGTTTTATATCTTGCAAAATCAGTAATTAAACTAATATTTCATATTATTAAAAATAGTAAGAAATATTAATTATAATTTTTATATATTAAAAATAATTTAAATAAAGTATTCCTTCTGGGAAAAAATAACAGAATATGTCTTGGACATATTCTGTTAATTGTACAGTGCGGTCGACAAGTCGTGGCCGCACTAAAGGTTCCTGTATACTATATCCTGTACAATATGGCTGCGCAAATTTGGCTTAAGGGTTTTTTTCTTACTTAATTATTTTATTCCCAAACGAACAATGCGCAAAAGTTCAAAAAGCCTAACTCCAAAACTCATCGGCCGTACTGTATGTTCACGTTGTACATTATACAATACTTCACCCAATAAAAATCTTTTTAAAATACTAACCTTTTTCCTTTTTGAGTGTTTATTCTGCCTATCCCTTGGCTTTCTACTGTTTTTCTTTTTCTTTTTATGTTTATTAGTCATACCAGAATGTTTCTTGGGTACGCTACCCTTTTTGGTAATTTTTCGAAGGAAGTCCAAAAGTTCTGGAAAATACAAAAGTTAATTTAAATATTGACGAACTCCATACAAAAGGCAAAAAAAAGAATATTACTGTTTTGGTTTTTTTTTGTATATTGTAAAAAAAATAAGTAGAAAAGAAAACGTTTTTTTACACTTTCTTGTTTAAAAGGCTAATGTGTTCATTTGTTATTTAAAAAGAAAATAATCATTTTATATTTTTTACTGGTTCTTGTCAGCATGCCTTCTGAGCCACGCTTTAATATAGCCTTTTATTTATTTGTCGAAGTCGTGTTTTGAATTGGATTGATTTTGACATTCAAAATGAAAATAATGAAGCAGGATAAGAACCTGCACCTGCACTCTATTAGCCGCCTTGGCCATATAAAATATGTAAATGTACACCGTCGTAGATTCTTTGTGATATAACTTTTTTAAATTATTAAAATGAGAAATTTTGTTTACTTCACAATTTATTAGAATTAGAAATTGTATATGACATTTCAATATGTTTATAACCTTAAGTATGAAGAACATAGAAACGTATTATGAAACAAAAACTTTCTCAACATTTGTCATTCGTTTTAATGACGAATTTTAGCCAAATTAACGTCGATTAAACACTAATTGACATCTCTGAGTGGAGTAAATATTTTTTTGAGTTTTTACTGTACTAATGTATAATTATAATTTTTCATTTTCTGATAACAAAATATGAC
This sequence comes from Heliconius erato x Heliconius himera, assembly GCA_013421005.1. Lineage (NCBI taxonomy): Eukaryota > Metazoa > Arthropoda > Insecta > Lepidoptera > Nymphalidae > Heliconius > Heliconius erato x Heliconius himera. Next base: position 23,744 of record JAATLQ010033571.1, on the reverse strand, counting down.
AGATAACTTATGGTTTACGCTACGTTTATGACAGATAATTTATGGTTTACGGTACGCTGTATCCCGCACCTAGCAGAGTAAGCAGAGGGAACCTGGGGACTTAGCGTTAAGACACTCAGTTTCCCACTTTCCTCCAAATTTTGGAAGAACTGCGTATTGAGTGGCTACTCAACGCCGCGGTTTGCCTCGTTACCAGACTGAGAAATCTGAATCAAACCCACAGTCTGTCGCGTTAACAGTCAAGTGTGCCGCTGCACCACGACTGGCCTCAAATACTAGTAATTCCACATTTCTAAGCGTCCCTTAAAAATATTCTTATCTAAATAAACACAGCCATTTGTAACATAGTTGTTAGATCGTTAGTTTTAGATCATGATTGAAATGCATGATAATGTTTCTTGGTAAAGTAGTCTTTCGGTGAAACGAAAGTAATATATTTTTGTTTAACACAATATTACATTTTTTCTTTTTGATTACTACGACTGCGAAATATCATATTCTAGTTTAACTTCACACTGTATCTCGTATATAGTAGGGTAGGCAGAGGCAGCTTAGTGTTAAGACACTCCGTTTCTATTAAAGACTTTTCCGCCAAGTTCTGGAGGCATTGTGCATTGTGTTGCGGAACTTGACGCCGTGCTTTTACCTTGTTATCGGAGCGAAGAAATGAAAATATTAAATATTTCATTCCTCTGAATGGTAATCGAACCGACAACCGTAGCGTTTACTGTCGGACGCTTGGGCTCCCGTGCCACTACGGCAACTTTAAAAATATAGATTTCATATATATAGCTCCGAAATTTCCGAATTTAATGATAGAACTAAAAACAGAATAATAATATTAGAAAAAGCATTATTAAAAAAAGCTAATACAATAAATAATTATTTTTTTATTAGTAGATATTTTAAAGGAAAAAATAATTGAAGTTTTATTATTATTTTTTGAATGTCTTAATAATTGGAAAACATATATAAGCAAAATTACCTACTTTGCAGGAGAAAGTAAATTTATAATGAGTGTATAACAATATTAGTAATAGGAGCTTTCTAGAAAAACATAGTCACCCAAGTGAGTCAGCTCTTAAAATGAGAGAATATGAATGTATGATGATAAAATTTACACATACCTATTGACATTCTATTTAATTTACGAGAAGATTTGTCCACGTCAGGATTCGAATCTACTACTGTCATCTAATATTTATATGAAGGCTTTTACATTTTTTTACCACTAATATATTTTTCTATTGCACTTAGAAATTGAAATACCAAGAATCATATAAAATTTTATTTATGCTTCACTATAGTAAAAGTAATCTTTGGTCATCAATGGTTTTTCATATCATTAAAACACCTCAATACTTAAACATTAATTCTAAATAGAATATTATATATTTGTGTACATAAGTTATTCTTTTTTTTTCAGCTTCACGCTGTATCCTGCACACTGCAGGGTAGGCAGACAGAACCTAGTGTTAAAACACTCCGTTCCCCACTTTCTGTCGAATTCTGGAGGCATTGCGTGTTGAGTGGCAGAGCTCAACGCCGCGCTTTGCCTCGACACCAGAGCGAAGAAATGGAAATATAAATTTAAGTAAATATTTCATCTCCTCGAGTGAGGATCGAACCCACAACCAGTCGGTTTTACAGTCACGCTTTGTGCCGCTGCGCCACGACTGGCCTCACATAAGTTATTCGATATATAGATTTGTCATTTATAGTGTCCAAAATTTGTTATCTAAGTATCAACCTAAAGAGCAGTGCAAGTAAACCAAGGTGTTTAATTCTTGTATGTAGATGAGTTCTATGGGCTAATATTAACTATAATATGTAATCTATATCTATATATAATAAAATTTTTAACCGATTCTAATAAACAAAGAGCCCGATTGCCTAAAATTAAAAAGGAAAAAAGTCTAATAGTTAATTAGAACTAATAGTCGCTACTTGCTACAAAATTTTATGAATATTCTAAAACTTTAGTTTTCATTGTATACTTAGATATCGTCTTTAAAATGATATCTTTGGCGTTGTGAGAACACGACAGTAAATCAGATTTACAAAAGTAATTGTGTGCTTCAATTACTGCAGGCCAAGCCGGTCATTCGTTTAGATTTTAGAATAACACGTAGAGCCTTATACCAGGAAACATATTTATATATTAATTTAGATTAATCTTGACGCTTCTTATTTCTATGTATCCTTACCTTGATCAACATCTCCAGTATACGCTAAATTAATCGGCGTTTTACCACCTTGTATATAATTAGGTGAACTTATAGATATATCTGAACAGGCACCAAAAGTTTCCTGATCGCCACAGCCCATTCCCGAAGTACCATTTTTGCAGACACCCCAATTGTTACCTGCGATGTACCTCCACTGGAGAACACAATGTTCACAATGCAGGCCTTTAGGTAACCGATACTTTATAGTATACTTCCCTCCTTTAGGAGGAAAAAACTTAAGACCTCCTTTCTCCATTCTTACAGGAAATTTGTCAAAACATGATTGAGACGTAGATTTACGGTCTGGACAAATTTTAAAGATCCAGTAGCCTTGATGAAATGCGGTTATATCGACTGTCACATCAAAAGACTCTTCGGATTGGTAACGTGCGACGATGATGCCTTGGCCGTATGTGCCTCCAAGCTCGTGAGGTCTAGGCGGCCTCATGTCGTATGGATCTCCGCATATACCACACCTGTGTTATTTCAATATCAATGTAAGTATAAAACAACTTTTATCTATATCAAGATTGGAAATTTTATTTTATTAATATTTTCAATCTTTGAAATTTAAATGACGTTTGTCAATTAAACATTTTTTTTTAATTTTGGTAGTAAAATAAATAAAGAATATATTATCTTTTATACTTGATGAATAAAACATCACACAATATAGTCACGAAATTAGCTTATCAAGACTAAAAACAACTTTCTATATAGGATGTGGATCATTTATTTATTAAATGTAGGTATTACTAGTATTCCGCTTTCAGATATATGCAAATTATGTTATCTTTCTTTTAAGAATATATTATAAAATACTAATATATAAGTCTATTATGGTAATAAAAATCTTTAAATTTTTCTTTAAAAATCTTTACATTTTCATCTTAAGCAACAATTCATATAGAAAAGACGCAAGCATGGGCGTATCTTCAAATATTTTCCAGATTTTTTTAAAATTTTACATACAATTACAATTTTAGTAAAAGTGCCAGGATGGGCTCAAGCTCTATTCTGGGTACGAACCATCCAACCTATTCTTACGTCCATGTACACCAGGATATCCATAAAGACTTACTTTCCACCATTGCGGACGTGCTGCCTAGTTACTCCTCCACAATTAAGACCGGAATCATCATAATTCGGCTTCGCTCGTGGGTCGTACCTCCACAGCGACGCTCTGGACGGAGGATGTAGCAGTCTGCCGTGGCTTGACACTAGCGATACTGTTGTTAATAGAAGTAATAGGTGGTGGAACATCTGAAACAGAGAATTCCGAATTGTTCATAATATTCGTTTAATCAAATATAATTGTTTTCGTCGTGGCGTCAATGGAACGTCTGTTTTTAAGTGCGACGATAGTGGCTTCGATTCTCACTCGCGGGAATCAATTATTTTAATTTCGCCACTCTGGTAGGTTGAGGCCAGTCGTGGCGCAGTGGCACAAAGTGTGACTGGAAAATCGACGGGTTGTGAGTTCGATCCCCACTCGAGGAGATGAAATATTTATTTAAATTTATATTTCCATTTCTTTGCTCTGGTGTCGAGGCAAAGCGCGGCGTTGAGTTCTGCCACTCAACACGCACTGCGTGTCCTCCAGAATTCGGCAGAAAGTAGGGAACGGAGGGTCTTAACAATAGGTAACCCTCTGCCCTCTGCCTACTCTGCTGTGTGCGGGATATAGCGTGAAGCTAAAAAAAAAAGCCACTCTGGTAAGACAAAGTGCGGTATTAAGTTCCGCCGCGTAAAGTCGGAAACGGACCAAATTAAAGAAATTAAAGTAAAAAATAATTATAAAATTCTATTAACCATTGACCAATATTTAGGTAAACACATTTAATATGAAGTCAGTCAGTTTTTAATATCGAAAAAATATTTTGTATTTCTTTTGGTTTTTCTTTGATAGACTATTCATACATTACTTATATCGTAGTTAGAACGGTGATAATAGAGACATTTGAGTTATTACTAGATAAATTACCAACATTAAAATTTATATGATGTGGGTAACAATTAAATGTCATGTGCTAGTAAAACCTTGTTTTTTATACTTTCACCTTGTATATGCTGTTGTTAGACTGAGATCTCAGGGCCCCTAGACCTACGTCATTTTAGCAAAGCTGAAATTTTGAGGATTGACAGTCTACTATCTGTAACGCGACGGTTGTGGGTTCGATCCCCACTTGAGGAAATGATATATTGTTTTAAATTTATATTTCCATTCTTCGCTCAGGTGTCGAGGCAAAGGGTGGCGTTGAGTTTCGTCACTCAACATACAATAGCTCCAGAATTCGGCAGAAATTGGGGAACGGAGTGTCTTAACAGTTTGTTCCCTCTGCCTACCCTGCTGTATGCGGGATACAGCGTGAAGCTGATTTGATTTTTTAATTGTCTAATATATATATAGTTAAGACTGTATGCGTACTTAGAGGTAGTGTGAATTAAAGGTACACGCTTACCTACGTTAAAGTAGAAACGCTCGTATTTAAATATGTTTTTAAGAATAATGTCAAAAATGCCTTTATTTCTGCCAGACGTCATAAAATTTATAACCACCCAGACCAATCCGTTAGCTCAATCATCCTCCCATACAGAGATGTACCTTTATTTGACGCTACCTTTGAAAAGGCCCCACTTTCAAGTTAGTAAGTACGCATACTGTCTTAACTACATATTAGACTAATATTCCTCAAAATTTCAGCTTTGCTAAGATGGCATAGGTCTGGGGGCTCTAGGAGGAGGCCCTTTGGGATATGTGATTGTGTATAATTTATTATTATAACAAGTTTATATGAGGCCTGTGTCGGGGCAGGGGCACAAATTTGCGACTCTAAGCGTGACAGGTTGTGGGTTCGATTTCTACTCGACGAAATGAAATAATTAATATTTTTACTTTCTCGCACTAGTGACGTGGCAATTTAACCACTCAACACGCAATGCTTCCAAAACACGGCGGTAAGGAAGGAACGGAAGGGGCTTAATGGGAACGGAGTGTCATAACACTAGGTTCCCAGGTTAACCCACTATGCCATAATATGTGTAAAATACAGCGTAAAATTAAAAAAAAAAGATTTTTAATGCAAATTCGCATTCCTCCAAATCGAAACTACAAATATAAATTAACATTGATATAATCACAAACCTATTACCTTTTCACTCGTGTTTGGTTTATAAACGACGCACGTGGTCTGTTTGCGAAAAATTTGCAAGGAAAGTTAGTTAAGACTTAAACGATGTTAAATTTATGCCACGCCATGTTCTTGTACCAAGTGTAGTCGTAATCCTATTAATACCTTATTTGGAGAAAGTTGACACTGACTGTGGGAAACTAGTCTACGCCTCTACGGCACTTCGTGGGTGACGCCGCGATATTTATTATATTAAGTGGATATTGGTAAATTGTGAATTGGAGAATGTTACTTTCAAACTATTGAAAAAAATATTGTAACGTAGTTGGGAGGTAACTGATTGTAGACTCCGTTCTGTTCGATTTTCGAGAAATTGCGAGAATATAAAAATTATTAATTCACCCAAGTGAGAATCGAACCTACAGCCGTCGCTTAATCTAGTAGTAACCATTCTCCGCGGACCTGTCTTCCGATATGGTGATAGTTTGTGGTCTTTCAACGATTCAAAAGTGTTTGCTTAAATATCTTTTAACGTAAGGTATTTGAACGTTGTTTATTTGACTATGTGACATTAAGGAGGGCAGTCTTAGACCACATTAGCCCAAGCTATTAGTAAGTTTTCCTAAGATAATGACGTAACTTCACTTTCAAAAAGTATTTTATTACTTAAAGAAACTTCTACTTCTCTGGCCTCTCTCATCCTGAAGGTTGGCAGGTAGCTTCCCAATATCTACTCTGTTCAATGCTAAATCGTATACTTTTTTTTTATACAGATCTATTCAGAAACTACAGTATTATTAAAAGCATGGACGGACAAAGTCAGTGGCGTAAAATAACTCAAATATGAGGAAAAATAAAAAATTGTGTAGATGAGTAACAGTCTATTTGGCTAGAACAACGACGACGGCCGCCAGCCTGAGATAAGATATCAGGTATATTACCGGAAATGTATCATATGCCATAAATTAAAAGTCATATACCGATATAGATTGAAGAATTATTTATAAAACCAGACGGTTTTAGTAACATTTTTTAAAATTTATAATATTTGCTTCATTATTTATTTTTTTGAGACCGTCATAGCGCAGAGGACATACCGCACCCCTAGATTTAAACTGTTGTAACTCAAAAACCACTTTTTTCAGAAACTAAGAAAAACTGATTTCTGATAATATAAAAAAGATATTAAAATTTTGTTAAAAAATTCAGAAAGATATAATGTTCAGAAATATCACAATATCATTAAATTGCATATATTTCTAATATTACACCAAATATTACGTTTTTTTAGTAAATACAGTTTGTGTTATTGAATACGCTAAAAAAATTGTAACTATCTCGAGTTAAATCATTTTTATTGAAAAATATTTAAATTACGACACTTTTCGATTACACAACTATTTCTATAATTTAGTAATTATTTGAATTGAAACATGATTTCTATAATATCTATTTAATTTAAAAGTGTCATTATTTAAAAATATCTAGTTATTTTCAAATTGTTACTAACCTAACAATACTAATAATGTTTAACAAAAAGTTAGAAGACTTTAACGAAATAAAACAATATACAGATTACAAAATCTTATCGTTAAAATTCAGAATTTAGAAGAAAAAAATCAAAAATAATAAAGACTTCTGAAATTATTACTTATTATTAAGATTAAGCACTTATGAAACTTGAAATGAATCGACAATGCTTATAGCTTAAAAATTAAGTAAAAAACATAAGAAAATTAAAAACAGCACCACTATTCTTAAATTATTCCTTATTTATTAATCATAATCTAAAACAAAAAAATATAAAATTAAAAAACAAAAATAATCTTCTAAAATGATTACTTATGACTAATAAAGGAACTTAATCATATTTGTTTTAGTTCAGACTTAAAATCTAATTTCTACACATATGTAATTGTAAGTCCGAGTATATAAAACGTAGAGAAAGTAGAGAATATGATATCAATATCTAAGTTACTTTTTTCACAGATTTCTTTATAATCCCTAAGCAAGTCAGCAAGACATTTATCACTGTAGATATATTCACGAGTAGTTTGTGCTCTTAAGTAGTGTCAATCCACCTTTGGAACACTATTCATGAAATTTTTAACGATCTCTTTAACTTCAGATCTAATTATTGGGTGATTCCCATGCTTCCCTCTTAATTCTCCAGCAATAAATCCAGAATAAAATTTTTTGGAGAGTGCTGTTTTTATTGGTCTGTCGTTGAGATTCTAGTGTGCTCTTTCAGAATTTCTAAATTTCTTTGTAATGTTTATTTTACACTTTTCAGGTTTTCTTGTATTTTTTTTCGCTTTTTTGCTTCCTCCTCTAGATTTTCATTTATTGCTGCATCATTTTTAACATCCATTTGATAAGGAACATTAGATTCAGATGAAATGTCTGAGTCACAACTGGATGAACAACTGGATGAACTGCTAGAGCCTGATGAGGACTTACTGCTGCTAGTCGAAGACGTAGCAGAATTTATTTATATTTATGTTATTGGCTGAAATAATTTTGGTTGGTGATAGAATAGAATCGTCGACATCACTCTCGTCGCTTCGAATAGGTGACATGAAATATTTAATGTCCCGTTTTAGAAATATCGGAAGTAGTTGAGAAAGGTACATCTTCTCTGATGTTATTATTGATTGATTTGATTGCAGTTTCAGCTGAGATTGCATTTGAGATAACTGGATTAGGGAGTTGGCTATTTTGTGTTGTAGATAGGAGTATAGATTTCAGATAGGAGGGCTCAGGGATCACAGGTTGCATCGAGATACTATCAACTATGTTATATTGAGTAGAGGATAAACTTTCTAATGTAATAGAATTGTTAGTCGAGTCATTCAGTATTTTGTTTTATTTAATTATTATCATAGTCTTTGTTGATAGACAAATTTTCTGTATCGGTTTTATTCGCCATCTGCACAAGCAAACGTCTACAGTTCGCCATCTAAAATAACAATTAGTTTTCACCATCAACAGTGTATTAACTCCAAAAATGTATTTTTAGCAAGAATTACTCATTATATTAACTTGACGTATATAATCTTGGATTATACTGTACCTCCCGAATATATTATATGTTTTATGAACATCTATCTACTTTAAATAGAGTCTAGCAACACTAAATAAAATACGCCATCAAAAGCGATTTAACAAGAAATTTTAAAATATTGTCATAAAAACTGCAGTAATACAAATTTATAAAAAAATATATACTTACCTTCACGATTAAAATAGTAGTAAATCAAATTATCTCGTTTAAAATCTCCAGATTAAATCAATAAAACTGTATCAACTCTAAATAATATTATTTTATTCATAATGAAATTCGCTAAAACCATTGTAACTCGAAATATTGCACTTTAGAAACGCATTTTCTAGTACGATAGCCGCAGCGTAACTGATAATGGCACGGTTTTACACGCAACAGACGGAGTGAATCCATTCAAGAAAACTGAATTGTTACTCCATTTAACGGACATTAGCGAAAGGATAATTACCACAGTTTTAATTTTATATAGATAATAGGTTTAGGTATCAGAAAATTAAGTTATGTGTAAAATCGAGATTTTCGACTTACGACAGTTTTGATCTAGGGGTGCGATACGTTGTGGGTTCTATTACCACAATTACCACTACCAAATATTTCATATTTTCATTTTCTTGCTCTGGTCACGAGGCATAGCGTTTAAAGTTTTTATTTTTTAAGAGTAAATAGAGGAAAGGTAATACACACATAATATATTTTGCTCAGTGTCATTAAGTAAAAAAAAAATTAAAAATCTAAATCAAAAAAATCATATATTAGTATATAGTTACAGGTTATAAGCGTAAAAGTTTATTAAGCGTATTAAGTAAAAATATAAATAAATAAAATCAGCTTCACGCTGTATCCCGCACACAGCAGAGTAGGCAGAGGGAACCTAGTGTTAAGACACTCCGTTCCCCACTTTCTGCTGGATTCTGGAGGCATTGCATGTTGAGTGGCAGAAGTTAACGCCGCACTTGGCCTTGACACTAGAGCGAAGAAATGAATTTAAGTAAATATTTCATCTCCTCCAGTAGGGATCGAAGCCACAACCAGTCGGTTTTACAGTCACACTTTGTGCCGCTGCGCCACGACTGGCCTCAGTTTAAGTTTAAGTATATAAATATATAATAAAATTAGCTATTTAAACAACTAACGATTGAATGAATTTCAATATAATTCGTCATAAAAAATAATAATATAGTTTATTACTGTAATAAAGTCATGCGGTACTTTATGTATCGGTAAATGACACGACTTTATGACAGAAGATAATAAATCAAACGACTTTCGATTAATTTTCTTGTAAATACGTGTTTCTTTTAATCTTTATCTTTATATAAATACCTACATAATTATATTTATTTATATCAATTTATTTTGATCTTGACGTTGTAAATATTGAGTAATTTCAGTTAAGGTGAAAGAGAAAATAGTAGACTAGAATAGAGTACTGTAGCTAAATAAGATTTAAAGAAAATAATTTAAATCTTATTTAGCTACAGAAATCTAATATATCCAATTATGATGCCAAAATGTACTTTAGCTTTGAACATATACGCTCGTTTAAAAACTCGTGCAAGTTTTTTTGCACACTTCGTGCCGATACGCCACGACTGACCTGGACTTTGGTTTAGTTAAATAAAAAAAAATTAAAAAATATTTTATGATTTTGAAGTCAGTTAAAAAAAAAACAGTCGAATAAATAACCTCCTTCTATTACAGGAATCTGTTAAAAAAAATTCGACGAACTATACCTATGGATTGGGGCGGTGTAGTTAAGTATTTTAATATATTTCTTACTTGCTAACAAAAATATTGTCTAAAGGCTATCACGAAATAAGAAAATAGTTTATTTCACATGTAATCTTACCAAGAATACATTTTAAAGATTTACATCGAAATATATTATTAAATGAGGCCAGTATGACTGCAAAACCGACTGGTTGTGGGTTCGAACCCCACTCGAGGAGATGAAATATTTACTTAAATATATATTTCCATTTCTTCGCTCTGGTGTCGAGGCTAAGCGCGGCGTTCAGTTCTGCCACTCAGCACGCAATGCCTCCAGAATTCGGCAGAAAGTGGGGATCACTAGGTTCCCTCTACCTATCCTGTGCGGGATACAGCGTAAAGCTGATTATTATATTATTAGATATAATATACAGCCATAGTAATCTTCTGTTTATTATAAACATTATTGGACTCTCTTACTGCGTTAGACTTTCTTACTCGTTAGGCTCATTTTGTTGCAGTTCAGTCCATGACTGTTGTCAGAATGATGATTGATGAAGAGAAGAAGATTCTGACAACAATCATGAGATGAAGATTCTGACAACAATCATGGACTGAACTGACGCCAGAATGAGCGTGTGGCCCCCGTCTATGTTTAGATCTATGTGATATTTCCGCCAGTCAATACGCAATGCTTCCAGAATTCGGCGTAAAGTAGGCAACGGAGAGTCTTAACACTGGGTTCCCTCTACCCTTCTGTGCGCGGGATATAGCGTGAAGCTGATTTTTTTAAAATTATTCACAGCTATTATTACTTAAGTCAAGTTCACTAGAAATTTATTTTAAAATAATAAATGCTATGCAATTTCCTCTTTTTTTTCTAATAATAAAATTCTATACGTGGAAAACGAAGAAAATATTTGCTTCTAAAGTGACAAAGCGCAGTGAAAAAGGGGCGGTGGGTGGAGAGCGGAGTGTCTAAACACTAGGTTTCCTCTACCTATTTTATTTTGCGGGAAAATGCGTGAAGCTATTTTTCTGATTATTTAAAGAAAGATCTTAAATTAAATAATTAATAATTATTATCTCTAGCAAAAGAAAAAGATTTTAAACAAGAATGCATAAATGTAGTTTCTATCTATTGACTAAAAATTTGTTTGCTAAACCACCAGTAGGTACATATTTCAGTTTGAGGCGTAGAGCCACTCACAACGTCTTGAAAATTGGGAAAGTTCCATCTTTACACTAGGTTCCCTTTGTCTACTTAAGTTATATAAAAAAACCCTATAAAATGAATTCCGTTATTAAGGATACGGAAGTTATCTGTATCTAGGTGTACGAGATGCCTGGATTTCAATAAGTAAATTGTGTGTGTTTTCCACTTTAAATTTTTTTATTATATCTTCGGTCGTTTTCCATGACGCGCGGGTTCAAATATCACTTACGATCAAAATTTTTTATACGTTTCCTAAAACAGTTAGTAAATTGTATTACAAATTACATTCAGTAAGAATAAAATAGTGTTCGACTACCACGAGTGTAGGTACATGTTAAATAAGCCTACACTAAAATAAGAATCCGCAATAAGCAGCGGAAGAACAAGTTCACTATAAACCGCCATGTTTTCTCTTTGTTTTAAGTATACGTATTATGTAAATTATAGTGACATTAAAATAAACGTAATAAAAATTAACGGATTCGTGAGTCGCGAGTACATCTTTTATGTATTTTTAAGCATTTTTAAAGTGTTATTCCACTCTTGGAAAGAAAAATATATAAATTATATAATAATAATAAATAAGTGGCTTACATGTATCTATATCATAAAAAACAAAAGATCAAAAAACACTTAGTTTGTTTTTTTAAATGTATCGGTATCCAGATTATGATATGGATTACAACAACACATTGTGGACATTGTGGGTTGGATTCCCACTCGACGAAATGAAATATTTTATATTTCATCTACTCCTATATGCCTTCTGAATTCGGCGGAAAGAGCGGAATGGAAGTGTTGTAATAGGAAAGGATTTTCTTAACCATAGGTTCCCAAGTTATCTCTGCCTACCGTGCTATGTGCGGGCTATGTGCGAAGGTAAAGAAAATATTGCAATTCATTAAAAAAAGCTTTCTAAATTAAGGACAAATGTGAAATAATCTTTAAGTGTACACAGTACGAACTTAGTGCTTATTAATACAGATAACTGTACTTAAAAACTCTTTATTTTTTTTTATTTCTTTTTAAATACAGATTGATAATTAATTTTACGGTAAATAACGGTAAAATAAAAAAAAAGAAACAAAACACATTTCCGATGCATAATAATATTCTCGCATTGATAACAGTGTAGGCTGATTTTTAAGTGAAATCGCACCCAAATACAGGTTTGCTTTCGCATATGTTCACTACAAGTAGAAATTTTTAAAAGGTAATTTTATGGTTTTTTTGTATTTACATATCATGTGCTTTGTATTACATAGTGTTAAATCACTCTACCTTCTGCAAAAATTCTAATTCTAAATTAATTCTAATTCTAAAGGCGTTATGTTATATAGTAAGCGGCGGCATCGGAAATTGATAATATTATAAAAAATAACAAATTTCATAGCATTTCACAAATTCCCTGTGCAAGTGGTATGCCCACGGGTAAAATGGGAATTAAAGTTCGCTTCCACTACCCGAAAGCTCCTAACTCTCTCTCTCGCTCTCTCGCTCACAATTAATAGGTATCTATTTATATATACAAATTCTTCCGATTTTTATTGATGACGCACATTTACTGGACTTTTTAAAAATTGAAGTTTCGGACATGGCTTGCTAGGTTAGGGAGTGTAGGGAAACAATAAAAGAGGACAGGAACAGCCATCTTCCCCTCCCTTTTCCTACGCACATGACAACGACTAGTACTAAATACCAACATTAACTTATTCCATAAAGTAACGTTTTACTAACCTTTTAACGCAAACATAACATGTTTTAATTAAGAGGTACAAACATGTAATTAAAAATTGAATGAGATTGTTGCTAGATGTTCATTGGTGGCGTTCACGGTCTAAGAGATGCGTGGCGAATTCAAATAAATAATAAAATCATAGGAATAACCGTATTATATACTACTTTATTTTTAAATTAAGTAAATATGAGAAAAAAATTTGAACAATGACTTGATTTATAGAGCATCTATAGAGAAACCTATAGAAAAGGTCATAATCAGTGCTAACAATTTTATCTACTATCTTCTAATATTTTTTCATTTTTAAATAAATGAATTATTCTTAAAAAAAAGTACAGTTTTAGCGTTAGTCCTATATTATAATAACGCAATAACGCAACTTACCTTAAAATACGAATATCACTTATTGGCACCTCTATAACATCCTGTAGCTATACTTAAAACTACACTTAAAACAATTTAACTAAAACAAACAAACATATGACTTCGACCCATCACTATGAATTTCACCACCCATTTCAAAGAGCAACAAAAACAATTCAACACAAAAAAAGAAAAACAATTTCGAAAAACAAAAATACATAAGAATTTAGTTCTTTGGACACGACTTGTGTCAAACAGAGCATGTATATAAAATGTCTCGCGCCGGCAAGTACCACCGTCGTGTCTGTCTGTACGCCGTTGTCTGTACCAATATTTCTTTGATGCCTTTCTAAATTCTAATAAGAGTCGCTTTCTCCAAAATTGATCTGATCAGCTCTGTTTGACCGCGACTTATTTACTTAATACATAATAAATTATACAATTTTAAATCATTATTACGTAAAAATGGTAAATAGTGCTGATGTTAATATTTATACAATACGATATAAAATTAGGCAGTTGTGGCGCAGCGGTAGAGCGTCCTGTAATCACGATGGTTGTGGATTCGGTTCCTGCTCAGGGTAATGATTATGTATTACCTATTCTGTTATTCAGAAGAAACGTATACAAAAATTGTCATTGCAAAGATTAGTTTCAGTTTTAAAAGTCTTACTTTGAGTACTTTGTTTGTTCCAAATACAATGCTTCCAGAATTCGGCGGAAAATGGTAAATGGGGGGTCTGAGTGGCGGTACTCAACCAGGAGCGAGGAAACGAAAATATTTAATATTTAATGGAAATTAAATACTCGAGTGTGAGTGGGAATCGAACCCACAACCTGTAGCGGTTACAGTCGCTTGTGCTCCAGCGGCACTACTGGCCTGTTTAAATTATTTATTAAATGAAAATTGTAATTATTCTTTATACGAATCATTTATTAAAAAAAATTAAAGATTTATTTATACACTTGAATAAGTATTTGTTATTTATTTTTATGTACCCGTAACATTAATAAGCCTTTTTTAAACCGTTTTTGGGAATATTAGTAGAACTTTATGACTGGTAATCAAATAATAGCTTAATCTAAGCCACGGTGGAGCAGTGGATAGACAGTGGACAGGGTCTGATTGTCAATGCGATGGTAGTTTGTTTGAGCGTCACTCGTGGGAATTATTAATCATACTTTCATTAATTTCATTTTGTATAGAATTTTGTAACTCAGCATATATTGTCTTAATGTGAATAGACGAAATGATGTTAGGGTCCCTCTGGCCACCATGCTATGCAGAAATAAAAGTGACCCGACTGCGTGACGCAAATTAGGGTAATATATTTACCAATCTATGTATGTATACACGTACGTCTGTTGATGTGATTGGATTCTTACGTTGTTTGATTCGTCTTAACCTTGAGTATCACTAAAAACATTTTTAAAGTCAAAAAATTAAAATCGACGAGCTACGTCAAGTGGATTTAGAGTTTCCTTTCATATTTTTTTTTATTTTATATACCTAACGGTGTAAAGTTGTTTAATTACTATTCCTGCATATTTCTATACATTTAACAGATCGACTTAAGTTAAATACTATAATAATTATAAAAAAACAAATCAAATCAATCAAAACTTTTAAAACTCTTTTAGTTTATCTGATTCTGAAATTGGTACGCACCCTCGGTGAGCGAGTGTTGTTGAACGTTTTTTATAATGATATTTTCATTATTTTTTTTTACACAATGATTAGGCTATAAACAATTTATTTATGGACATATTTATATATACATATTTAGGTACGTATGTAAGCTTTCGAAAGATTACATTGTGATAAGATTTCTATATTATTGTTTCCTGAAATATTTATTATCTTATATCTAGGAATAATAGAAAATTATATGTATTTATCACTTTGTTGTTAAAGCAGATTATGGATAAGCCTTATTTGACGTTAATCTGTCAATCTTTTCGCAAGTCGTAAATAATCAGTGGATATATCGACTTAGTGAAGTAATCAAAAACTGTCTGTATAAAAATGTTTATTCGGCAATAAATAGTTTAACTTTAAAAGATGCCGCCAATGCATCTGATGCAATATATTTTTTATGTTTTATTTTTTAGTCATTTCATACATTTTAAATCATTCATTCATGAAACTTCACTATTGATTATATGGCAAATATATCAAACAATGTTTGTATCAAAATTTAAGGTTTCTCTAGAGGTCCAGTTTCAGGAATGATGTATTCATTTCTCTTAATCGTGATATCAGAGCAGGCCAAAAAGTTCTCCTGGTCACCACAACCCAAAGCTCCTCTGCCATCTGCACAGACTCCCCAATTGTTAGCAGCCACATATCTCCATTGGAGGACACAGTGTTCGCAAGTCAAGTTTTCTGGTAGTCTATAATTTACATTGAACAGTCCTGTTCCAGGTGGATAATACTTCGTTCCTCCTTCCTCCAGCTCTATAACATACTGATCGAAACAAGCTTGGTCGTTTGAATTGGGATCAGGGCATATTTTGAATTCCCAATATCCCATGTGGTAAGCAGTTATTTCGACAGTAGTTGGAATAACTTGTCCGGCCTCGTATTCAGCAACAATTATGCCTGAGCCATACGTTCCCCCAAGTTCGTGGGGTCTAGGCTCCGCTAAGTCGTAAGCGTCACCGCAAATGCCACATCTAGGAGTTAAGATAAACATATTAGGATAAGCAACTTAAAATTATAAAAAATATAAATTATTTAATTAGCCACTCAACACGCAATGCCTCCAGAATTCGGCAGAAAGTGGGGAACGTAGTGTCTTAACACTAGGTTCCCCCTGCCTACTCTGCTGTGTGCGGCATGCAGCGTGAAGCTAATTTATTTATTTTTTTATAAATTATTTAACTATTTTTTTATCAATAGTAAAAAAAATGTTTAAGTGGAAGTCGGGCATTGATGCTTCCTATTTTTAGGATTATTAATTAACGTGAATTATATCTTTTAAAAATTGATTGATTGTACAAATATAAGTTTGTAATTATTTTTTTCTATGAAATATCTGGACAACAAAGTGATCCTATAAAATTTCCATTTTTTTCTTTTGAGGTAACGAACCCTAAAAATAACAAGTACTTACTTTCCACCATTTTGATAGTATTGTACTCCAAAACCACCACAAAATACGCCGTTATCATCATAGTTGGCTGGAGTAGGGTACCCTACCCTCCACATAGAGGCACGAGATGGAGGATTCGATACTCTTCCATGACCGGAAACAGCTGCAGTGACTACCGCCAGTACCAAAAGTTGGTTCAACATCTTTAAACAATAATACAATTCGTTCTCTATAAAAATGTATTTCTAAATGACATTTAAAATTAAATACAAAATAGTTATATATAAATAATTATCTATATTTTTTAGGATAGTTAATAACTTTTCCATGTTTGTATTTTATCTATTATATGTTTATGGTTGATATAACTTTTCAAAATATAAATTTCGAAGCAAAGCTTTTTATTACCCGAACGCATGATGCAAAGGAGGGTAATGTGGTTTATCAATCTATGTATAATGTATATTTACTTTTTATTTTGATAACTTACGCTAATCGATTCGTCTTAACCACCATACAACCATCTCACCATAACGATACAACCATCTTAATAATGCCCAATCCACACTTTCCATGAGGCTACACAAGGGAACGCGAGGGTGAGGACGGTGCGCCCGTGTCCCCTCTTCTTCCTTCGACTATACTCCATGCCGCACTGCTTTGATGGTTTTAGAACACGAGTCAAAATGGATAGTTCGAGAAACGAGTGTGGATGGCTAGTTCTGTTCTCCTTCAGCCTACTTCCACTCACCAAGACAAGTGGAGATTGTGGATCGGGCATAATAGGTAATAATTGGGACATAACCCATATTGCACGGGGAAAATAATAGTGATAGGAAGTAAAAACAGGGAAAAAATATATAAAGAAACGAAAAATCGGAGGCAGCGTTGAAATCTGCATCCAGAGTTCAGCGAAAAGTGGCAAACTGGGGAGTCTTAATGGCAACGGAGTGTCTTAACACTAGTTTCCACGGCTCCACAATATTTTAGTAAATAAACCATATTTCAACACTATTACCTTTATTTTTTAGGAAATGTCCAATCCACACATACACCAATCAATTTGCTGACAAGTAAAGGAACTGATAAGGAGATGGGAGGATCGCGGACAATTTATACCAGAAATTTCTAAGGATTGTAAAATATTATCAGTAAATAATCGTTATCGAAAAGGCACTTGATGGAATCAAAACAATATGGCATATAACTTCATTTGTACTATTTGCGAGATAAAAGATCAAAAGAATATCCCAGGTTGCCGATGGTGACGAATAACAGTCTGGAAGAAATTAGTTATAATATTAAAATATACAACGATACGAATAAACTTCATTTCTTCACTCTGGTGGTTTTCTTGTAAGATTTTTTTCTTGCCGTCCTTCATGATGGCAAGGTACCCACCCATATCGGATCTACATGAAACACTGTCACAGTCAGGATATTTCACAGTTGTGTGGAGGGAAATTCCTACAAAACCGAACTGTAGCTGGAGTGCGTATTCATGTGGTGGGGATAATATTTAAACTTGTGACGTACTGTATTGTTAGAAAATTCAGCGTTCTATTTCTGATTTATTTTGTTATTATTTCATACACAACTAGACGACGGTATGCATGCAGCACCTAATATCGGTTGTGGAAGGTCTATTGGGCAGGAGGAAACATAGGTGGTAGCGGTAGGGGAGTTAACGATAAATCCTGTAAAAGATCTCCTTATTAGAGCCGGGCCCAGGTTAATAAAGCGGCAATAAATCAGGTAAATCCTCTTATCCTGATTCTGTCTTAGTACCGATATTTACCATTACAGAAACGCTTGAATACTGGTACAACTGACCATGTTTCTGATCGTTTTATTTCGAAACAGTGAAGCCTCTTGGAACATCTATGACTTGAAATTAGAATTACTGAAATCTGGTAAACGGTGATAATCACAATTTAACCTCTTACGCCCAGTATTAATAACCTATCTCCAACGTCAATCTTAGATTGTTCCATACATCTATCCAATCTAGAGATTATGGATAGATGTATGGAACAATCTAAGATTGACGATTGGATGTATGGAGATCTCTAGGTTATTAATATTGGGCGTTAGCCTATAATATAAAAACTGAATGTATTAAATGTAGTAAATTTAGTAATTGATAGTCAGATACTTTTTATGTTTTTATTTTAAATCTTATAAATCTCCCATTGGTAGTACTTGGATAAGACAACCTAGTATGTAGACATATGCCTGAATAGTACCAAAAAGCATTATATCGTGTCTAATCAAAATAGGACAACGCCTTTGGTTCTTAATAAATAATCTATTCCATTATATACCTCAATGGTCTTACGCAATTAGTCTACTAAAATATATTGACAAGAGTTAAGATAAAAGGAGTTTATGATTTTTATTTTATTTCTGTCTTCGAGGTTCACTTGCTGATGGAAAATACTTCAGTGAGCATATCTCTCTAATTACTCATTTATTTTCGTCATACAATTTTATCAGTCCAATTTATAGTGGCTGTTTATTTTATTACTTTATATTTAATGTTAGTAGATGTAATAAAAAGTAGTTGGAATCATCGAACTTATTTTTGTATTTCCTGTACATAAAAGAAAAGTTACCGCTAATTGTGAAACCTAGGAGACGGGAAATTTGAAGAAGACCAGCACATTTCAAAGAGTTATTAATTTATTTTTAATAAATTATAATAGATTTTTTTCTATATAAAATATATCCCACACATAGCAGGGTAGGCAGAAAACACCTGGAAACCTAGTATTAGGACACTCCGTTTCCATTAAGACACCTCGTTTTCCCACTTTCTGCCGAATTCTGGAGGCATTGCGTGTTGAGTGTTAGAACTTAACGCCGCGCTCTGTCTATTTACCAAAGCGAAGAAATGAAAATAATAAATATTTTATTTCCTCCAGTGGGAATCGAACTCACTCACATCCTGTCGCATTTACAGTTGCACTCTTGTGCCCCTGCGCCACGACTGGTCTCAAAAAACTAAATAGACTGATAATACAATATTTCACAGAACTATCGTGAACAAATATGTGGTAAAATGGAAATACCTTTCAAGTGGCAATGACTCAAGAAATTTTAAGTGGTGTTCTAAATGTTATTTTTATGTTTCAAAAAATAAATAGTTTCACGCTGTTTCCTGCATATATCAGGGTAAGGTGAGGGAACTTAGTGTTTCGGGTTTATTTTATTGAAATAGAATATAAGAAAAAAAAATTATGTGGACTAAGAAGAATTTATATTGAAAAAACATGCAGGTTTTTGACTCTAGAATCCATATGATCATTACATTATTTTTACACAACGTCGATATTTTTATATGGCTATTGTAATTTTTTGTTAACCAATAAAACCAGTTATAAATATCTTAAGAATTTCATTTGTAAATAATTAATAAAATAGTAAATAATAAACACGGGTTTTCTCTCTCCCTATTCTGTTAATCGGATTAAACTTACAACTTCAGGTCAGACAATAGAACTGCGTATCAGTCAAGTAGGTTAATCAGTCGAAGATAGCAGTTGGATTGCAAGTCAATAAAGACTACCTATTTTTGGATATTTTCCAGTACTAACAGAAAATTATGCAATTTATAGGAAAACCCCACGAAAACAAAACAGTCTTTTTAATGTGAATATTTAGCAATATCAAAAGAAAAAGAGAAATGAACTCTTCTTCCTAAGAAAATGAACGATGGAATTTGGAGTTTGGGCACAACACTGGAAACAAAAAGACAGTTGTCAATTCTGGTATTATAACAAAATCACTTAAGGTACATCATTAACGTTAAAGTAGAAATGCTCAAATTTAAATATATTTTTAAGAATAATGTAAAAAATGTATATTTGTCATTACCAGACGCTTTACGCGGGCCTTTGCTCCTACCAGACGTCCTAAGGGTTGTTTAAAATTGGGGCAAACACGTTATACTAGCAAGCTTCACTTTTACATATGTTGTTTACGGACTATTTTAGGGCCCCTTATTAATTACCCAGAGCAATCCGATGGCTTAATCATCTTCCCAGACAGAGATCTTAACTACTTAACTCCAGTTAGAAGGTATGCATTCTATTAAGTTAAGTACATATTAGACTAATAGTCCTCAAAATCTTCAGCTTTGCTAAAAAGAAAGTAGATCTGGCGGCTCTGGGATCCTGGGCTATTTCCTGTTTCGCCACATTTTACTTAGTGAGTTAGATTTCACCACTCATTTAATAAAACGACAAAATTTGAATAAAACTATTGCATTATGCTGGAATATCTTTGTTATAATTTTAGGTAAAATCACAACTTACATTATTAGGCCATGTTGTATTTAATTAAAAAAATTGTTCAACGGAACACAATGAAATTTATTAACATTACAAAATATCGACCGAAAAATTAATCGTTATAAATTTACTTAACGATAAATAAAATAAATCAAAAATATCTTAAAAATATTGAAACGTACGTCTATAAGAAATCACAAATTAATTATTTAAAAATATTTACAAAACATCATCTTCTATGAGAAAATTAAATCACATCCAGTAGCATTAGTTCTAGTTCTGTGATTTTTTTCAAGTAAATTTTAATGAGAAGGAAACTAAAAAAATTAAGAAAACTTAATAATGCATATTAGACATTTGTAACAATAAAGTGTATGTATATTATAATAATATAATAATTTGACAAAACTGTTGCTTTAGCCACGAAATGCGTTACGTTATGTATATTATACTCGTTCCAAAAGAAAAAAATATTTTAGAAAATCTGTTTAGGGATTGTTATTTTATAAAATTCACTTAAGAATCTTAAAATTTAGAATATTACTAAAATAGCTTAATCTCACGTAAAATAATGGAAAAGCAAAAATAATTTGTTCAATGGAGGAAACTTTTATGTTGTGATAATTATTTATACTAATTGCAATTATTAATTATAATAATGTATGTACGTGATGGTAAATAGTCGACATATATTTCAAACTAAATTAAAGAACAAAGATCCGATATTTTTCTTGAACTTAATTTTACATCACAGATGAGTTATATAAATCCAGTAGTTAATTATGTTTATGAATGATCATCGTCTATATATATTGGCGTCAATTTTGGGCCAGATAATAAAAGGAAATTTCCATATCGTTAAAATAAAGTCATGGACTAAATTATTTAATAATAAAATAATAAGAGATGATACTAAGAACAAAATGACAAAGTAATCTAATGGGACAAAATCAAATAACATTAAAAAAGAAAACAAATTATAAGGAAGCCCGTACAGTCCATTAAATGGCAAGCACTTACTAATTAAAGATAATCTTAAGAATTACTAGATCTGGTTGAAACACAGACATTTGTTAAAAAAATAATTTACATATGACTAGAATATGTTTTAAAAAGCCTATTGATCCAGTAATTGGTCCTTTATACAAGAGAAGATTTACGATTTTAGCTTAACGTCTCAAATAAATAATAAATAAATAAAGAAGACTAATTTCAAAAAATAATAATCTTTCAAAAAGAAAATTGTTGTGTTTACATAATATGTTTAAAATAAACGAATTTTTGAACGTTGTGTAACTTAAAAAACTATAATATATTTTATATTGTATACTATTTTTCATTTGCATCATTCTTCTTAGATCTTAATTCGTTTCTTACATCTCTTTTTGTTTCGATTTTATGTAGGTCGTTGTCCTTTTCAGTTCTTTTGCTATTCGTTTCCTTAAAGTGTTCATGCGTTTTATTTTTTGGATCCCATTTTTGTGAAAATTCTTCATTTAAAATTTTTTCAAACTCGGAAGATACTTTGGCAACATTCTTTTTCATGCTAGAATCATTATAGGTCTGAAAGTAATTGGAAATATAATTTTATCATGTTTTTATCTTTGAAAAATACAGCTTAATATATGTATATACCTTAAGATAAAGACGAACATTGTTGAAAATACGTCTAAAATCTTGAATTACTTGATCTTGTTCTGTGTAAGATGAATTTTTTAACTTAGTAGATATATCATTGAGACACATTGGGTACTTCACAACTTCATAAAACCTTGGAGCCTGAAATTATTTTTATTTATAATCTGAAAGCTAAGGAAAAAATCATTCTGTATTTATAAAATGCTATAACTTACTACTTTAATATCCATATCGTCATGTATAAATTTAGATTCGTGAAATTGTGATAATGTGGAAATTATATTTTCAAATTTTTTTACAACCGTGTTTGGTAACGGTTTCTTCTTTTTGGGGTGGTACCACATCCCAGACACGGCTACTTTTTGTTTATTACATTTTCTCTGGTTTTCATCTTTTACATAACTACCAGCTTGGTCAAAATTATGACGACGAGTGGTTGTTTTCGATTCTTCTGGTTTATTTTCACTAATATATTCTTCTTCACCTTCTAAGGATTTTACGTGACTTTCAGTTGGAGTGTGTGATATGTTATCGGTTGAAATTATACTATCATTATTTTTATCTTGTGAACTTGGCTTCTGCAGAGATACCTGACCCCATATAGAAGGTTGTTGAGAATTACTTCTTTGATATAATTCTTCGTATATGTCATTTTGATTCTTATCTTCCATTAACTGTTTAAGACTATCCGATATTTCTTCATTGTTTAGTCCTAAGGCATCATAAAGTCGTGCTGCATCAGATTTAGAGCCTTCATGAATAAAATCCATTAATTTGGGTGCCGATTGCTTTGCCGCTTCCCAGGCTTGATCTGACATTACTGTACTTAATATATCAAAAGACTCAATAGGAAACATGTCTAAACAAGTGGTAGGAAGAGTTTGAGAATTCACTTTTTGATTATCTGAATAAACTTCTTCAGCTCGCCTTGAAATTAAGCAAGGCCATGATTCTAAGTTATATTTTGGTTGTGGAGCGAGTGTTACTTGAGCTAATGACAACTTATTTATAGAAGAATCAACAGTTGTACTATATATACTTTCTTGCGAAGAATTTTGTATAAGAGATGAAACAGGATCAGCTGGTTTTATTGGCACTTTGTAGCTGCCTGGTTTCATATATACTTTGGACATTTCATGGAACTCATCATTTTCGGGATCAATAAATTGTACGGGACCAGAGATATTGTTGGAAATCGTCGCAACATTCGAAGGAAGTTGAATGTTGTGAGTGTGATGAGTCAAAAAATCATTAGGTTCTTTTTGAGTC
>JAATLQ010033570.1:0-18368 GCA_013421005.1 Heliconius erato x Heliconius himera | reverse complement strand
CTTTGTTATGTTTACTTTTTACATTTATAATCTGTTAAATCAACGATTAAATTTTTAAATTTTTGATTTGTTAAAAAAAAACAAAATAAAAAAAACTACTTTTATTCATATAACATCCTTGTTTTGTTGTGAATAATGCCTTATGACATCAGTTTCGTAACAAATATTATCAGTATTGTTACTCATCAGTTACGTTACGAATTCGAAAATGTCCACTTTTCTGAGTATGACCCTTATACTAATAATGCCTTAACTATATAATTCTAAGAAATTTTATTGATTTTAGTATTATAACATAAAATCGAAGTAGCTTTTCCTTGTTGTTTTTTTAGCTAAGCGGAAAATATTGGTGTGTTATAAAAAATTGAGGTCTACCTATCCTATACCTAAAAATTGGTGTATACCTAATTTTTTATTGGATTTCTTTAAAGACTTTTATATTTTTATTTTATCGCATTACAAAATAATAATGTACAATCAATTTCACCTATTAAAAACAAAATTAGATACCTTTTTTTTCATTTTTACATATGTAAGTACGTGATAAAACTTGGTGCGGCTTTTTAAATAAAATGTTAAGTAGTACTACTTTTTTACTTTTCTTTTTAATAACATTCAGAAAAGTTATGTTTTACGGTTGACGTCAGTTATGTCAGGCTTGAGAGAGGACATGATTGATTGCACACCTATTCTGAGCATCTGCTTGAGACAAATGTTCCTTACTCCATATACAGGTAAAACAAGGCAGGTACAAAAACCGTAAACAATAACAGGTAATCTAAAATAGGTTAGTAAATAAAACGGTTTTACGATTTAAATGATTTACTAATGCATTTTTTTTTTCTATAATTTATTTTAGAGTATATCACAGTCATCACTTTAATAAGTGCATCAATATAAATAGTTTACTCCTGTTTTACAATTAGGTATCTATATATAATATAAATTGAATTTTTATTAGATTATTAAATATTGACTAGAATTTATACAATTACTACAAATATAAATTAAATATACATCAGACTAGGTGAAATGGTGCAATATCAAATGTTTGGTGTTATATATAAATTGTGAATGCTAAAAATTCGAAATATTTTTGATATATGGTATCCCATTCGTAGCATGGCTGTGTTTGTTTTGATGATTGATTGATTTCTCTCCAATGGGACTAGATCTATCCATATATCCAAAATATCAATTGCTGTCGACTTTATTTTCTTAATATTTATTTATTATGATATGAACGTTAACTATATGACTTTAATTTTTTTTAAGCGTAACAATGATATACATACTATTTCTTACACTGATATTTAAAAAAAATAATATATCAAGAGTTTTTATTATTTCGATATAAAAGTAAATAATAGGTTATTATTATAGACATTTTGAAGTTCATATAAAAATATTATAGTAGAGGAAATATTATTATCGATATTTTACAAATATATGAATAAACAATCAATCTAATTGAAAGCTATTTCATAGAATAATTGTCACTATTTAAGTTATGATAGTCATCTATTATTATACTTATTAAATAATACACAATTGATCCTTATATAAATGTCCTAAATATTCAATACACCAGGACTTAAAGAATAATTGACTAGAATATGTAAGTTAAACTATGTAAGAATTTTGAATAGGCCATGTCTTATACTAAATGAAACTTTATAAATCATTCAAAATGATTTAAAACTTATAAAAAACAAATACAGTTTAGATATTCTTGGCATAAGTTTTAAAGTAACAAGAAAGAGAATTTCGAATTATATTTGTGGGAGTTGTTGATATACTTGAAGTATTTAAAAGAACCTAAATATTTACACGTAATACTTTTAAATATCGGTAACTATTTTATTAAGTTAGATATGGCTAGGCACTAAAATTCTTCAATATTCTCCCAATAGAACTTTCAATATCCTGAAAAGACCGCG
The DNA here is from genome assembly GCA_013421005.1 of Heliconius erato x Heliconius himera. Classification (NCBI taxonomy): domain Eukaryota; kingdom Metazoa; phylum Arthropoda; class Insecta; order Lepidoptera; family Nymphalidae; genus Heliconius; species Heliconius erato x Heliconius himera. Next base: position 16,428 of record JAATLQ010033570.1, on the reverse strand, counting down.
TCTATATAACGATCTAGAGAGAGGGTTATCTTGCGTAAAATTTTATTGGGTCGTTAAAAATAACTCGAGAGAGCAGTACCTAATGCATATTAAAATGGAGAGTAAATGTTATTTTGATAAGTCATCTCTATATCTTTCAAGTCTATTTATTTCACCTTCATTAGAATATTAATAATATTAAGTTAAGAAATAATTTAAATTATACAATAAAATGTATAAATATTGTTATGTTAACATAAACAATTTACGATATATATTAGTAAATAAGACTTTTAATTATAATAATAGGACGAGCATCGCTTACATATTACATTTAATGAGATCTTAACTCATCCTCGGATGCGTTGGAAGACGAGATAATTGGACATAGCCTCCCTACATTTATTACTAAGTACCTAATTAAGTATACATAAAATTAATTTTACCCTTAAACAAGTAAGATATTCAAAAGTTAGTACGAATGTAAATAAACTATTTATTTAGCTATATTAATTTTAAAAAAAAAGATTATACTTTTTTAATAGGAAAAGTACAATGCCCACTTAAAGACTTCAAGGCTGTGTCTATTATGTGTCGTAGCCGTTTTAAACGGTTTAGATAAGAATCTATCATCAGAATCTACTTAGAACTACTCTAAGAAAATTTTATATGAGCAGGGACTACATATGTGGGATAAACTAAATAAGCAATACATATTTTAGATTCTAATATTGACTAAATAATTTAAAATTTTAATAAATTAAACTTTAATACAAATATAAATTGCGTAAAAACAAAAGAAATATTTCAAATATTAAACTACTTAAACGCAATTGATCCCACTCCAGGCTATTCACAATATCTCTAAGCATATCGTGCGTCTTACCTAACCTTATATTATAATATGATATATTTAATTGATTCGCCATATTACACTTCGCGGTTAATGGTACGTAATTAACACTTCTTGTTGCATCTTTATTTGTTTAGCAATCTAATGGACCCTTTCATTTCTACACATCTATAACCAATCATTCACTAATATACATATAATATCATAGATGTGTTCACTTACTACAGTTTATGAACACTTTAAGTTTTATTGTTTCACTGGTGTTTTTGGATTAAATCCAAGTTATGATAGGAGGAGTTCTGAGATGCCTGATATTGAATATAAGCAATAGAAATTTATTTTACTTTCTTCAAAATTAATATAATAATAACAATAAAAATATATAAAAACGTTTCTTTTGACTCATTTTAAGCATTATGAAAATGAAAGAATGTGAAAAGAAAAATCAATTTGTATAAATGGCCATCCATCAATATCAAACATCACATAATACAAGCGAAAAGGCATCTCGATTCAGAACTCATCCTATAATATCCGGGCAATGCAGTTTCCATTCAAAATTTGTCTGTGAATGAGGGTCGCCGCGTGGGCGAGACCTGTCACCCTCAGAGGTAGTTCGGGCGTGACATACAACAAAGCACGCCCATGCCTTTGTAGAGCGATCCTCGCCGCTTGTTCCGCCATAGGCCGTTCACGTCGTCGCCTTTAAGTGCAACGTTGGTTTCTGTAACAAATGATCTGTTAAAACCTATTTGTACTCGTTTTCGATATTTTATATTACGAAAAACAATATTGTATTGTGTCGAGGCAAAGCGAGATATCCGAGATGGCAGAATAGTTATTTGTTGTTTGTTTTATGTACTTCTGCAATATGGGTATCAAATGAAAGGGCTGGCCGAGAATAATTAGAAAAATAATGTGACATCACTTTAAATCCAACATATTATATCACTATTGAAGTTTTTTGTGCTTTTCTGTAATGAAAGAGTTCACTGAGAATAAAAATGCTAGTTTTAAAGAATAGATTTTTTAAGCCTGTAACATCCATTGATTAACTTTGACTTGTCTAATTTGGCAACATGGGCGTCCTTAACATTGATCTTGTAACCTGTCAAGTAGAAGGACAACTCTAAAATATAATCCGGAACTGCGTTTCGATTAATATTTTCATTTCTTCTTTCCAGCGCCAAGGCAAAAGCCTGGCGGCGAATTTCGCCACTTCATATGCATCGAAAAGTTCGGCGGAAAGTGGGGAACGGAGTGTCTTAACTCTAGGTTCCCTTTGCCTACCCGCATTGCTATATGCGGGATACGGAGTGGTTTTATCTTTTATTCATGGAACAATTGAAATTAAACAAATACTAAATGTTAAGGAAAGTTTGCTAAAATACAAAAGTGTACTTAAATCGGTTAAGCCGTTTCTGAGATTAGCTTGAACAAACGCACAGGCAAACAGACAAACCGACCGACTTCTAGTACGTTGTTGAATGTCCGTAACAACATTTTTTTATTATGTCTTCCATATATAAACACCGATGAATTACATTTTATTGTGAGCATGATAAACTTTTTTTTTTCAAACATTCAATTGAAAATTCTTATCTAGCTAGTGTATTGTTAGATACTACTGTTTTTGTACTGGTAAATCTTGATAAACTCGCTTAATCCAATTTTCATGATATTTTAGGATTACTTTGTCTTATTTATGCGTTATTTAGTTGTAAGAATTTTTACAGAAAAATATCATGAAAATATAAAAATGAGTATTTATTATTCTTTATGTAATACAATGCATAAAAATATAAAAAAATAGAAATATCTTATTATAGTAGAATGTAAATAGGTGGTCTCGCCTAAAGTTACGACGTGTAAATTGTACTTCGCAAACACCTGTTTAATCTTTTAGGATTTCTTATATATTTCTCATGTTCATTTATGTTATTGTGAAATAAAGACACTTTATTTCACAATAACATTTTTAGATAATGATGGTCCGATTGATATCTATACATATAAATACAATTGAAATGTCTGTCTGTGATTTCAAAATAACCAAGTTATTTCAAGTGCAATTAGTTATTTACACGATACTAAAACACAAACATAATATATTTGTGTCTCTCTTTATGTTTGGGCTCCCCAATCTTCAGAACTGACTTTCACCGAAAGATAGAGGAGGTTTGGAGCAGCATATTTTTTTGCTTTTCATCCCGGGATTCCGGCGGGATTTTTATTTACGCGGAAAAATCGTGTTTCTCGCGCGCGAACCAACCTTTTACGTTTACCTAGATAGATATGAAATAACTAAACATTTTGTATTATTAAATAGGATATTTTGTGTTACTAAAATCAAGTAAAACGCATAACAACATAAATAACAACTTTAAAAATATGAATCAATTTTCGCTAAATATATTCAAAAATATGAAATAAATATTATTATAGTTCAAGGAGCGCGAAATATTATTATATGAGGGATCGCTAGCTACTATAACTAGAGAATTAATACAAAACGTACAAAACACGATGCTATAGCAACATTGATGCATTAAAACAATATTCACATTCCGCACTATCTATAAATAAATTTCATACTCCAGTCCGCACTATTTTCGTAAAAAGGGAGTACAAACTTTGCTGGGGAGTACTCTTCTTTTCTTGTTATTGATTGTCAAAAGTTTAATTAAGAATAAAGTATGTAGTACATTGTACGACTAAATATAATTTCATGTATACGATTTATTAAAAGAACAACAGATCGTTTGTAACAAACAATACATTGAATATTAGGTTATTTTATATTCTACTATAAATAATTTCAAAGCCCACAGAAATATATTAATTAATATGAAAACCAAAACAATTAGTTTTACTGAATAACGGCCATTCTGAAGCCACATATTATAAGGCTATGAACACAATAATTTTATGACTCGATATGATTCATTTGTCGGTGAACGGAAAGTATGAAAAAATTGGTCAAATTACCAATAAACAAAATAAAAAATTGAAAATGATAGGAATTTAAAGCAGATTCAAGAAGTAAATGTACGTCTAGTTTCAAACTGCTTTAAAATTAATTAAATATATTATAGTAGATGTATCGTTAATAACGGTATAATAGTATAAAAAATTTAAATCATACTATATCACATTGTTTCTCTGAAAACAAAAACTTTAATGCTATGGAGGTGGCATTTGGGATTCATCTAACCGCATGTGATGGTTGTGAGCTATATACTTAATAAGTATATATACTGAAAAAATATTTAAATTTAAACATGTGTTCCTGTAATTTAATGAAATTACAATCTTTTCTGTCATTGTACAACTATTCTTTACTTACTTATTTAGAAAACGTATAAAAATTTTGAACGTAGCGGGACTTATTTTTAACTTATTTTTTGACGAATTTTTATCCGTTTTCTAAATAAGTATTTTTCTTTTCTAAGTGTGGAATAACTTTTTGTATCGTACCTAACTATTTAGTATTATTAAAGGGTCACAGGGTTAAAGGTAATATTTGTCGATGAGACCCCATACGTACCTAAGTGATTGAGATTCTCATGCTGTGGCAAGTATTCCTGGATGTCACTAACGATCCTCGTTATGTCTTGCGTGTCTTTGGCGATACTGCACAGCTCCTCTTGGTTGAAGTCGGGCGTTATTTGCTTGCACAGCAATATTTGACTGATGACATTACCAAAGTTTGATGGTCCAGCGCGGTTTTCTATTAAAAAAAAGATTTAGTACAATCAAAAAATATTTTTCTAGGTATATTTAATACTAATGTTTGAAAAAGGCCTTTTGAACTTTTAAATTCCTAAAATTTATTATACTCATAAGAATACTTTGTATTCAGTTTGTAATATATTCTATTTTGCTCTAATTATGAGTGTAATTGAAATAAATATTTATAAAAGTAATTTATATTACCATAGTAAGAAGTCATGTCCATTGGTACAAGTTGCACTAGGCGGTGGCACTTGGCGAGTTCTCGAAGAAGCAGTTGTGACATGAAATATAGCAGAACCAACTGCGGCTGATCTGCGCAACCTTCACTTGTTGACCTGTGCAGACATATTTCAATTATTCAACATAATTTTTGATAAATGTTATAATATTGTAACAAACAATTGAAAAGTGTACGAATTTTTTCATAAATTGTCACAGCTAGACCATTTTTTTAAATAATATTGTATTTTTGTTATGAGGCAAGAAAGTTAAGTTTTTATTTTTAATTAATTTAAAGTGTTATTTCACACTTAAGAAACACAAATACTTATTTAGAAAACGTAGCGGGACTTGAACCTGGTCCTCTTGGACGCTTTCGCTACGTTCAAATTTTTATATGTTTTCTAAAAAGTTATTTTTTTTACTGCTTCACGATGTATCCCGCATGTCGCACGGTAGGCACAGGAAATCTAATTCTAAGACACTGCCTCCTCTTTGTTGAAGGTGAGTGGCGGAACTCAACACTGCGCTTTGCCACGACCAGAACGAAGAAATGAAATTATTAAATATTTAATCTCCTCCAGTAGATATAGAATCCATAACCTGTCCTGTTTACAGTCACACGCTTGTGTGTGAGTTGCGTAGAGGTCAGTCGTGGCATAATGGATGCCACGACTGGCCTCTACGAAAGTTTAGTAACATATTTTTAAGCTTAATATGTATCAATGGATACCTGTCAAAGTAACGATTGTAAATTGACTTATTATAATTGAGATTGTAAATTGATTGCAAATCAGTCCACATTTTTACTTTCTACAATATACATAACATAATAAGATTATTGGTCAGTAAATAAGGAGAATACTTTCTGTAAATCTGTAAATCAATCTTTCTGTAAATCAATCAATCAATCAATTTCTGTAAATACTTATAAAAGAAAATATTTTAATATTATTCTTCTTACAATGGTCGAAATACAACTAATATCATCTTTAAGCTTTGCCCTTGAGAGACAATCGTAGTCTTGCACAATATATGTTTTATATTGCACAATAATTGTTATAAATGGCTTTACGATTATAATTTAGAGTCTCTATTTTCTTTTATTGTAATAAAAATAGCTTAAGTTACTACAAAAAAATAAAAGCTTTTGTGTTTCTTCTTTAATTTTTTTATTATTAGTGTTTATTTAGAAAGAATTACAGTTGAAAACATTTATCGCAAGTTTATAACTAGTTTTTCCATGTATTTCTTCTTCCGATTGAACCCGAGAGTCAGGATTAACCACTTTAGCCCAGGTTAATTGGTTTGGCCTGGTTTGTTTAATACAGCAATATGGATGAATTTATAGGTAGGCCGTACTATCTATAATTATGAATGACATGATGGTATATGTGTAAAGTTAAATAAAAGGCAAAATTTACTTAAACGTTTTATAATTGCTTCGTAAAAGCTTTTGATATTTCAAAAATATTAATTTTGGCAACATTGTATCTTTTATATTCTAAGGCTTAAATTTTAACTTAATTTATTAGCTTCACGCTGTATCCCGGCAGGATCATATATCAGGACAGGCAAAGATAAGCTAGCGTTAAGACACTATGTACCCAACTTTTTGCCGGATTTTCGAAGCATTGTGTTGAGTTGAGTAGCGAAACTCCACGCCGCGCTTTGCCTTGATACCAGAACGAAGAAATGAAAATATTTACACTCACACGTTTGTATTATTACACCACGAACGCCCCGTAACAACCTAAATATGTACATATATTTCACCGTAGTTCCATAATATATATAATTTTAAACTTTAGCCCACACTTAATTAAAATTTAACATGTCAAACATGCATAAATTCAACATTAACCAAATGTTTATTCTTGGTTCCACGCAATAAAAAAAATTTGAATTATTTTCCAGGTAACATATTCCCGTCGCCTAATTTTTAAAGCCTTCTGTTGTTGTGTCATAACGAGGCACTTCTCGTGAGTGGTTAAAACGTAATTAATATATTTGCGGTCCACAATTTTTTGCCAAAATGTAGACGGGAATTAAGCAGCAATTATCTGGAGCGTAAATTTTAGAGTATTCCACTACTAGTTGGGCGAGTTCAAATGTGCTTTATTAATTTTTCTCGTTTCAAATGCAAACTCAAACTTTTACGTACGCCAGACCATGAAATGCAAAGAAATAATATTTTTTAATATTATTACAAAGTAAGTTCACCTAAAACTTTTATATACTTTCGTCTTATATTTAAATATTGCGTTACGATGATTTTACATTTTGTGTAAAGAAGGTTTCGTTAATTTCCGAGATTGGTGTATTTTCTTAAAATCAGCTTCACGCTGTATCCCACGCACAGCAGGGTAGGCAGAGGGAACCTAGTGTTAAGACACTCCGTTCCTCACTTTCTGCCGAATTCTGGAGGCATTGCGTGTTGAGTGGCAGAACTCAACGCCGCGCTTAACCTCGACACCAGAGCGAAGAAATGGAAATATAAATTTAAGTAAATATTTCATCTCCTCGAGTGGGGATCGAACCCACAACCAGTCGGTTTTGCAGTCACACCTTGTGCCGCTGCGCCCCGACTGGCCTATTATTTTCTTATATCATATTATACTTATTCTATACCGTATTACAATATGTTTTCTTTTAGAATGTTAATATTTGCTTCGTATAAATATAAAGTTAACATAAATCACCTTATGCACTTGCGGCATGTAGCGTGTTGTATATTCATCTAATTAATTACACGTTATGCAATCTAATTGATCTTAATTTCCTTTTTGTTTTACAAAAACTATAACATAATAAAGTATAGGTATTAACTTAACTTTTGACAAATACTATAAATAAATTAAATCAGCTTCACGCCGCGCACAACAGGGTAGGCAGAGGGATCCTAGTGTTAAGACACTCCGTTCCGCACTTTCCGCCGATTTCTGGAGAAATTACGTGATGAGTGGCGGAACTCAACACCGCGCTTTGCCTCAACACCAGAGCGAAGTTACGAAAATATAAATCTTAATAAATATTTCATTTTACTCGAGTGAACCCAACCAGTTGCGTTTACATTCACACTATGTGCCTCTTCATCTTTACCTCTTCGACTGGCCTCTCCTACTAATACTAACAAATACAATAATATTCTTAAAAATATATTTAGTATGTTTAGTATATAACTATACATTCTAGTATTGCTTAAAAACCAACTTATAATTTTTAAGTTCATCAAATACACTTATAACAATATATTAGGGATCCATATTTGGCAGTTAATTAGCAATGGATATTAATTAATCAAGCTGACTGGTATTTTGTGTTAGCTTGTTCTCTGATTGCAGAGGTTCCTTTTAATTCCCACCTTCATTTGCACCTTTTCTATTTACACAAAGCCTTTCTGCAGCATCTGTTTGTATTTTACAATAGGTAATTATCGAAATAAACCACGAACAAAATAGTAAACGCCGATTGTATACGAGGTCGTCGTGGCGCAAGGGCACAAAGGTGTGACTGTAACGCGACGGTTATGGGTTCAACTCCCACTGTAAAGAATGAATTAATATTTTCATTTGTTCACTCTGGTACCAAGGCTAAAGCGCGGTATTGAATTCCGCCACTAAACACGAAATGCATCGAAAATTTGGCTTAAAGTGGGGAACAGAGTGTCTTAACACTAGGTTCGTTCTGCCTGCCCTGGTATATGCAGGATACAGCATTAAGCTGAAAAAAAAAACAAAATAGTCTACGAGTATATATTTTTTAACCGACTTCTTTAAGATGATGGCAAATATCTTATTAGAACGATATCTATTGATGGCATTATATAAAACTTTTGTGTTACAAATACAACTTTCTTAACACTGTTACCTCTGAATCTCTAAAAGATTTTAGATTATCCACGATTACGATAAAAGGTTCTAACCAATAGACATATCATGAGGCAAGGCATTATTTTTTAAATAATATTTTTAAAGACATCCATCCTCAAAAACTTTTACATTTATAATATTAGTACGATTAGTAAGATAGGATTAATAGAAAAACATTTAATTTATAAGATAAGTGCATATTCAAATTGTCTTCTCAGCCGCGAAGTGGCTAATATTTTTAGAGCTATATAAATCAAATTACATTACAACCTATATTTACCGCACGCATAGCTTTTAAGTTGCGTGAGCAATCAAAAATTTAATAATACTTCGCTTAGTAATTTAAATTTTCTCCAACGCCTTTTTATTTCTCACGAATGATTCTCAAAAGATAGTGAAAGGACCGGCTCAGGTACAAAATAAATTATTTTAACGGCTGGAAGCCACACAATACATCCATTTATTAGTTTTGTTTATGCTATTCAAAGGATGCGGCGGGGTGGTGAAAACTTTTACGGACGTTATTGATTCTCTTTTGACTTAAGGTAAGGGCTATCTGGTGTCTTTTGATATGCAAATAATTGGCTACTTAATCAGGCACCTGATATTTTGCGAAATAATAATTTGTTTTACAATTGAAGCCAGTTCATGGCGCAGGGGGTCAAGCGTGTGACTGTAAACGCGACAGGTTGTGGGTTCGATTCTCACTCTAGGGTATTAATTATTACTTATGTTCGATTCCCTAGAGTGGGACATGAATTATTACCTATTAATATTTTCATTTGTTCATTCTGTTACCAAGGGAAGGGTGCAGCATTGAATTCCGCTACTTAACACGAAATTTTTCGAAAATACAGCTTAAAGTGGGGAACGGAGTGTCTTAACACTAGGTTCTCTCTACGTACCTAGCTACATGCGGGAAACACCGTGAGTGAGTAACGCGATAGATTGTGGGCTATTACCACTCGAGGAAATGGAAATATTTAAATTTCTTCGTTCTAGTATTGAGGTTTGCCTCAATACCTGAACCTCAATACTAATACCCGCCTGCGGCGTTGAATACCGCCACTCAACACGCAATGCTTGGTACAGCGTGAAGGTAACAAGTGATCCTCGTGTCAAACGTATCCATATTTGTTAATGGCAACTGTATTGTTCATAAAGTGGTTTAAAATATTTAGTTGCGTGACTCCTGTCGCTATTGTTCGGCTATAGTTGGTATACATACATATTTGCCAGTTTTAGTTCCACGAGGTTGGTTAACAGAGCAAAGTTTCTATATTATTTATCCGACCTAAATTGTGTTATTAGTTAAGTTTGAAAGGTTTGCCATACTATACTTTATGCACGAGAGAGCGACGATTTATGGGCGTAGAACTTTGTGTTTTATACAATAGAGTGATGTAGTTGCGACATTTCTGATAGAATGCATTGTCAGTTAGTTCTAATTCCACTTAATTAAGAAAACCCTTATATTAAGTATTTTCTTAGTGTAATTAGAAAAGCGCAAAGCGGCAGTGTCAGAGTGCTGACACGTTTCCGTCAGCGGAACAGGTTGTTGAATACAGCGGAACTATGTGTTTAAAATAGCCCTATTCCACTGTTTTATTATCAGACATCTTCTCCATATATGAGGAAAGGTAATGAGATTCGATTCCTATTTTCTGTCCAGATTCAATAAAATGTGACTTGTGGCGCAATACCTAAGCCACGCTATGTCTTAGTATAGCGGAAAAATAAAAATAATTTATAATAATATCATTATTCTTATAACCTACAATAATGTCATTTAACTGTCAAACATGTTATCAAAAATAAATAATTATATTAATAAAATATATTTATTTTTTAAATCTAATAATTTTTTTGGCTATTATGAAGGAAATCATGTAGATGAGATGAGAAATATATATAATAATCAAATAACTATGTCTGAAATGATGTTCCATAGTTTTTTTTTCATTTTAAACATAAAAAATGTGTATAGTATGTGTATACATTCAGAATGTTCACGAAGGAAAGTACTAAAATATTATATTAGTAGAGCTGAGTATAATATAAGTACAATAAAGTTGCAGTTCATCTTGAGTGTTGTAAAATTAAGTTTACATTTCATAATGCCCCTGTTTTATTAGTTTTACTCACAGTAAAATATACCGACAAAGTAGGTCTTTATAATCGATTTATATATTTAAGATAAATTATATATAATACACACTTTTAAAATCAATACCGCCCTGCAATTTCAAAAAAAAGAAACAGTTATATAATTACGGTAAAAATAATAATTGAGAAGCCTTCTTGGCGAAATGGCACAAGGGTGTGAGAGTAACGCAACGGATATTTTCATTCTTTCGCTCTGGTAATAAGGCAAACGCCCGGCGTTGAGTTCCGCTACTCCACCTGCAATACCTCTGGAAATTGGGAAACGGAGTGTCATAGCACTAAGTTCCATCTGGCTATCCTACTGTACACGGGATACGGCGTGAAGCTGATTTAATTCAAAAATAAATTACAATATGATAAAAATGTGGAAAATAAATATTATGATTATTGGTACAGTACATTTTAAAATCACAGAGAGACTTAATAATAATATTGTGGTTTTACTACTATAACTTAAAAAACTTAATTTTAAATATAAACACAAACTTACTTCTTGCAAGTAGGGAGTACTAACTGGCTGGTCTGCTTGGTGGCTTCGACGCACGTGCGGCGGAGACGGCGTACGCGCTCCCGTAGTTCGGGGCTGTCGTGGGGCTGACCGATGTGGATCAATAGATCTCGGAATAACGCTAGTTGCACGTTGATCTCCGTTATTAACTGTGGAAGGAAATAAAGCTTTTTAATTGTATTCGGTTAATTGGGATATGGGAATATTTTTATAAGGTATAACTTTTTTTTCAACTTCAGTTTGAGTGCTTTCTGCTGAATTTCCGAGACATTGTGTGTTGAGTGGCGGAACGCAACGCCACGCTTTGTCTTGTTAATAATTCATTTGCCTGTGAGCGAGAATCGAAACCACAACTGTCGCGTTTATAGTCACACTGTTGTGCCTCTACGCGACGATGGCCTTATTATTACTTTAGATATACAATATAGAACATTATTATAATAGTTGGAGGCCAGTCGTGGCGCAGGGGCACGAGGTGTGACTGTAAAATCTTCTGGTTTTGGGTTCGATCTCCACTCAAGGAAAAAGAAATATTTATTTACATTTCTATTTTCATTTCTTCGCTCTGGTGTCGAAGCAAAGCGCGGCGTTGAGTTCCGCCACTCAACACGCAATGCCTTCAGAACTTGGCGGAAAGTGAAGCTGATTTAATTATAATAGTTGGCAGTATTATAACATAACATATATATCATCAGGTTTCGAAGAAGATCAATAATTGATTAAGATTTTAAGGTTCAATTTCAATAAATAAATATTGTAATTGAAGTTCTTGAAACAATAAAACATTACCATTTAATTAAATGTAACAAAAGAATAAAATAATAGGCTAGTCGTGCCAAAGCATAAGCGACTGTAAGCGCGACAGGTTGTGAGTTCGATTTCTACTCGAGGAAATGAAGTGTTTAATATTTGAATTTTCACGCTCTGGTAACGAGGTAACGTGCGGCGTTAAGTTCCACCACTCAATACAGAATATCGTTTTGAGATTCTCTTTGCCTACCATCAATGAGTGGAATACAGCGTGGAGTTTGTAAAGAAAAAAAGAAAATCTTCTATATACCAGAGCTTTATCTCCTGAATCAGACAACACATTTATCACGCCGGTGTAATTATTGGAAATCGTTTATATGTTACGAGAATACACGTAAGTTCAAATTGGACGAAAATCGAAACGCAAGCAACAACTCTCGATTCTGTCATTAAATGATAATTAATTATACCCATAGTTGCGAAGAGAATAAAGAAACTAAGGTCTTTTGATTAGATAAAAAATATTTATTATTGTGAAAAGAGTATTTCTGGCTAGAATAGATTTTTCGATGGGGTATACCATTATTTATTATACAGGATAAATATTTGTAATAGGTGTAAGTTATAGGTATTTAGATATATATATATATATATATATATATATATATATATATATATATATATATATATATATATATATATATATATATATATATATATATATATATATATATATATATATATATATTTATTTACTTCACCATTTTATTTTCCAGGCCAGTCGTGGCGCAGGGGCACAAAGTGTGACTGTAAAACCGTTCGAGGATATGAAATATTTATTAAAATTTTTATTTCTATTTCGTCGCCTTGGTGTCGAAACAAAGCGTGGACTTGAGTTCCGTCACTCAACACGCAATGCCTGTAGAATTTGGCGGAAAGTGGTAGGTTCTCTCTGCCTACCCTGCTGTGTGAAGCTGATTTTATTTTATAAGTACTCATTATGATAAAATATTTTTATATGTCCGACTCTATAAAATTATGAAAACTACCCTGCATATATATATGGATTTATTAATTGGTAAAAGTAATGACGACATCAATTGGTTCAGTTTTATTTGTTACATAGTTATGCGTAAGTCAATATATGTATAGAAACATTGAAAATAAAAACAGTGGAAGCTGTGAAAGCTTTTAAACAGTAATCATTTGTAGGTTTATTTTATTAAATTTCATTATATTTTTTGAGTTCTTCATTTTAATCTATTTCATAGATCAAAATATTTTCACGACGACGAGCTTCAAGTTTTTTATAGAAAACAAAATTGAATGTAAAAGAAAATATGAAAAAAATACTGTTTGCTAGATTCCAATTAGTGCATGGTCCGTAAAATATTTACATTGTATGCTTATTTCCCATTATAGCACAGTTATATCCTCGTATTTATCAAATATAAGTATCATTAAACCGATAATATTATTAGAAATTTCTGAAAGGACTCTTTCATATTCTAGTTCTAGTAGTAGAAGAAATAGAAATACAAGCTTACGCCCTTGTAGAATGCAATCCAACAACCCTCGTGAGCATCCAACTGCACCACGCACGTGAACTTAATACTTATTCTATAAGATTAATATATTATGTGTCTAAGAATAATCTAATCGATTCTTGATTTTAAATATCTAGTTTTTATGCAAAAGTATATTTACACCATACATCCACACCACCTGGATACGTGGCAATCTATTACTGTGCAGTTTTGTAGGAACTTCCTTCCACGCGCCACGGAACTGTGGAATGGCCTACCCGCGGCAGTGTTTCCAGGTCGAAATGACATGAGTACCTTCAAAAAACGCGGCTATCTCCACCCTAAAGGCCGGCAATGCACCTGTAGCTTCTCTGGTGTTGCACGGGGTCGTGGGCAGCGGTAATCACTTACCATCAGGTGACCCGAACGCTCCTTTGCCTTGTCCTTTTCCATAAAAAAAAACATACAATAACAAAACATTTCTTTATGCTTTAAGAACTGAAGCAAATCAACGTGAGCTTTTATCACCATAATTTTTCGTATACGAAACGTCAGACAAACGAAGAGAATAATCGAAAACCATATTTCAAACAAGCTAAGTAATATTTTTTTTATATCTAAACGCGTACCCTTGAATTGACACAGACTGAGCAGTTCCCTACAAAAAACGTTATTTCCTTTGAAGAAATGACTCCGAACTCGATCTCGCGACTCACTGATAAATGAGCCTAGCTAGTAGTCATAATTTGAGTGTTCTTTTTCATATTTAATTCTTCGGTCTAAAGATATATAATAATAATATGTTTATATGGATTTATTAAAAGCATTATATGAGCATAGTAAAATATGATATTTTTGCATTATTTTTGGTTTCATATACAATAAAGTCAGTGTAATTATTTTCTTTACATCTTATAACGAGGTAACGAGTGCAATTAAGACGAGATGGCTACTATCATAGGTACTAAAATGACTACAACCAAGAGAACAAATTACACTTCTCTGTACTTACTTTATATATTAAATAAAGTGTTGCCCAAATTTTATTGACTAGTATTTACATAAAAGAGACATTAGAAGTAACCTAACCAATATTGCTTAATATCTTTATTTTTGCGTATTATTCTTTTTATTATTAATTTTTCAAGTGCAAAATACCTCCGTAATGTTGCAAAATTTGAATTAGCAACTTGTTATTGAAAATAAAATATAAAGGCCAGTCGTGGCGCAGGGGCACAAAGTGTTTGGGTTCGATACCCACTCGAGGAGATGAAATATTTATTTACATTTATATTTATATTTCTTCGCTCTGGTGTCAATGCAAAAATCGCGGTGTTGAGATCCGCCACTCAATACGCAATGCCTCTTGACAAAGAAACTAAAGGAATTTATATGAAAAAGAACCAAAATGCTATTATTATTTCATAAACAAACATATTAAGTATCTAAAACTATGATATTGGATCACATTCATTTATCTTACTTACGTAATAACCAATAATACCTTTATATGTTATGGTTATATTTATATTTCCAAGATAAGCTCAAAGTTAATATGAAGGATAAACACGAGCAGGGATCAAACTTAAAGGCTGTCAATATTAGAAACGAGTTAGGTAGGAATTATTAAATTATTTACAACTTCCATTATCTTTATATTTTATGTATTTTGTTGGAATGCAAAGTTAATTGAAAAAAATAGTAATATTAATCATTCTTATTTAAATAATTTTCAGTGAAAATATACCAGTATCGAATTTATTACAATTTTATTTATAATCAAAAATAACAGTAAGTAAAACACGAAATAAACGCTATAAATATGCTTTTTAATATTAATATTAAAACGCATGTAAATGTACAACTTTTTTTGGTTAAACGCGTTTATTTCAGCTGCTGGGTCGAAATAAAAAATCTCTTTGTGTTCTGATAGTCCATTCATCGAGAAAGTTAAGTTATATTGTATCACGATAATGTCATCCACGGCGCTTATTTATTTTTATTTGACCACGAAAGCGAAGCTGTAGTTATAAGCTTAAAGTAGTTAATATTATTATAAAGCTGAAGAATTTGTTGGTTGAGTCGCGCAGGACCACAAGCATGTGGCTGTAAACCAATAAGTTGTGGGTTCCATTCTCAGTCGCGGAAATGAAATATTTAAAATTTAAATTTCCCCACTCTGTTAACGGTGCAAAGCTGAATTGAATTCCAATACTCAGCACGTAATGCGTCCATGGCGAAAAATGGGGACCGGAAATTTCTTAATGGGAACGGAGTGACTTAACACTAAGTTTTTCTGAGTACCCTTCTATATACAGAATATAGCGTGAACTAATCGAGACGGTTAACATATTAAAGAACGCAATTTAATCCATCCATCATGACGCAGTGGGGTCTGTCTGTAAACGCATTGGTTGTTAATTAGATTCTTCCATACGGTGGAATGATTATATTTAATATACTAGCGAAGTAGCGATCCTCCCGCTGTTTCCCGAGCTTGAACTATTTATGTATTTTCTAAAGAGCAATTTACCAAATGCGACACCTACTTTTATTTGTTATAACTTTTAAACGATTACATTGATTTGAATAAATTTCAATAAAAAACATTAATTGTAACATACTTCTAGTAATAACAAATTATCTTATGCCATTATATTTTATCGTCCAGAATTGGGTGTAATGTTGAAAATAAAGAGTGAAAAATTGAGAAAATATGCACAAAAATAAAAAAAATCTTACTTTGTCTAGTTACTAGTGTCTAATCTGCCTATATAAATTATGTGCTTACACAAAATTTGCAACAATTTTTCAAATAAA
>JAATLQ010033569.1:0-18366 GCA_013421005.1 Heliconius erato x Heliconius himera | reverse complement strand
ACTCGATTTCGAAATGAGGCGTGTGCGGCGGTGTTCCTTTGATAGGTTTATGTGTGCGTGCGTCATCCTTACAAATGGCGTTTTGTTTTAAAATGACAATTTTATTATTTATTTTGTTTGAAAAAAAAACTTTTTCATTTTTGGGAATTTATTTTTTTCTGAATTATATTAGGCTTTTATAGAGTAGTTAAAACTGTGGTTTCATTTAATGTGGTGCTGACACTTCCACCCTGTATATATCTACTGCATTTTAGTTCCCATAATCTAATGCACGATAAACAGTATGATTTTACTAAAGGTCGTTCAACTACAGATGCTGGTATAGGTAATATAAAGAAAATATATGAGGTTTGGGAGGACCAATATTGAGTTCTATATATACTCCTGTATATATAGAACTCAATATTGGTCATGAGGCTATATCACTACGGCATAAGTGCTCTCAAACTTCTGACCTCTTGTTTAGTCTAAATGATTTACCCTATCTAGTTGAAAAAAACCATGAGATAGTATTGTTTGCTGATGACACTTCATTGATTTTCAAAATAAAAAGACGACAAATGGTATATGATGATGTAACACTGTAACACAATGCTCTCTCGAAAGTAGTACATTAGTTCAGTGTTAATAACTAACTATTGAATAATAAAAAACTAAATGTATGATTTTTAGAACACCTAACACGAAAGTTGTTAAAGCCAATGTACTCTTGAATGGTAAACCCGTGGATCCTGTCGATTCTCCGGTATGTCTCAGTATCACCATATACTCTAAATAGAGTGGGGACCTTATATTGATTGGCGAATAGACTTGGCTCAGCAGCTTTCGCGATCAAAAAAATTAGATTATTAACTGACGACTGACGTGGAAACGGCTCGAGTTGTGTACTTCAGCTACTGCCACAGTATTATGTCTTATGGAATTTTACTTTGGGGTAATGCAGCCGGTATTCAATCAATATAGGTCCTGAGAAGCGAGCTATTCGTGCAATCTATAACTTAGGTCCTAAAGACTCCTTAAGACAAAAGTTTAAAGAAATCAATATATTGACAGTTGCATTTTAATATATTTTTGAAAATGTTATGTGTGTTAAGCGAAACATTCATGATCTTACCAAAATTGGTATAATAATACATGTGTATATTGTAATTTCCTTTATATATTACATACTCTAAACAAAGGAGAATGAAACTTTTGGGCCAACACGTAAAGAATTGAGATGTGATCTAAAAAATTACAATTTTTTTTTTATTTTTAGAATAGCAATTAATAAATTAATTGACATTCTGGAAGTGGAGAACAATGAAAAAAAATAAGATTTAGAAAAAAATAAGACCCTCGCTTCCCCACTGGACTCTGAGCCTGACCCCTGATATGAATCGCAGTGTGAATTGTGGGATAGCCAATGGACACTGTAATACCCTAGTCCGACGACCTTTAGACGATGAAAACCACCACAACCTGGTTACTTAGAGGTGTGATATAATCCCGACATATAAGCAGTAAAATATATTTCTGTTACATTTTAGTTGACAGCTTTCGTAGAGGAAGGGAAGCTATTGCTATGAAATATTGCAATTGTTTTGTAGGAAGACGAATGGTAGGCTGCTGTGCTCATGTTATGAGTATTATGTATATAAGGTACCATACCTTAGTTGGGCTAGATACCAAAATAATTTAGTTCCACCTGCACACTTCTTAGATGACATTTTAATAATAGATAATAAAACCTCACTTTTATCAAATCTCTAATAACTCAGCTCTCAGATTGCCAAAATTTATATAGATTTCAGGGAGGGAATGATGTACTTAAATCTATTAAATCATACCATTTTCATATCTTTACATTCTGGGCCCAAAAATGTATGGAATAGTTTGTCTCCTTTAATCAATACTTTTGTTATTAAAGAGAACAAAATGTCAAAATTATAATATTAAATGTTTAGTACATAAGAAAACTAGACAACTACTAAACTAAAGTAATATATAAATTACATTTAAATGTTCCCTGAGTTCTCCTACTAAATTGTAATGTTGATTATTTGAGGAGACGATCCAGCTGTTTGTCACTGAAGTAGACTGCAGGCGTTAAAACGAAGAGTACCTAGATGTTAAAATGATGCAACTTTAGATTCTATAATTTTTATTTCTTTATGATTTTTTATGGAACTAATGATCTATACTAATTCAATAAAGCTAAAGAGTTTGTTTGGTTGAACGCGCTAATCTCAGTTACTATTTGTTTGAGCAGTAGGTGTACGATCACAATAAGTCTCTCATTGGCATCCTACTGCACAAATTTCAAAGCTTAATAGTCAACATAATCATAATTTAACTAGAGGGCGCGCGCGGCTTCACCCGCTTATTAGGAGAGAATTCTAAAAAAACCACGAAACACATGTTCAATAAAATATTTTTAACAATCTAATTTTAAATTTTTATAAAAATCGGTGGCAATTTAAAGATTTTTCCATATAAACTTTCAACCCCTTATTTGAACCCTTAGGGGGTGAATTCTTAAAAACCATGAAACACGTGTTCAATGAAATATTTTTAAGAGTTGATGAGATGAGATGAGAAAAATTTTAACCCTAAGGGTTAAAATTTTTCAAATTCCCTTCTTAGTGGATGTCCAGAATATGAAAATAAACATCTGCCCAAATTTCACGTTTCTACCATCAGCGGTTACGGCTCTGCGTGCGTCTTACCTCAGTCAGTCAGCACAAGTCCTTTTATATCATAATTTAATAAAGGTACTGTGGACTGTAAAACCGGCGGTCGTTTTTTTTGGTTTTTGTTTTGATTCGGGGAATATTCAAATTATTTTCATTTTCAGTTCCCTTAAGAATATCTCCATCCTAAAGGGTGGCAACGCACCTTTAGTTTCTCTAGTATTACACGAGCTCGTCATCTTCATCCTGTATACCACATGTAGTAAGGTAGGGTAGGCCCTCAGTTCCCCAATATTTATTTTGATAAATTTTCATTTCTTCAGTTGGGGATCGACCACTATCAGTCGCGTTTACAGTCACACATTTGCCACCCTGCCATGACTGGCTTCATGGCCTCCAGAGGCCATGAAAACATACATTGAACATGGCCGTCGTAGTCGGCGGTTATGACTTACCATCAGGTTGCCAGTACGCTCGTCTACCTTGTCTTTTCTATAAAATAACAAAAAAATCAGCTTCACGCTGTATCCCGCACACAGCAAGGTAGGCAGAATGAACTTAGTGTAAAGACACTCTGTTCCCCACTTTCTGCCGAATTCTAGAGGCATTGCGTGTTGAGAGGAAGAACTCAACGCCGCGCTTTTGCCGCGATACCAGAGCAAAGAAATGGAAATATAAATTTAAGTAAATACGAGTATTTCATCTCCTCGAGTGTCGAATCGAACCCGCAACCAGTCAATTTTACTATAAAATACAAATTATTAATTTTTATCTTTCCTTTTTAATTTGTAAATTGAAATAACTTAAATCCAGTTGAAATTACAAACCGAAATCGATTGAATACCAAATTGAAATTTGAAATTACAATCTTAAATCCAGCTTAAGTAGTACTAATTTGTATTAAAATTATGACAAGTTTTATAAACTTAAAAAACTTATCCAGAAATATTGTTTATAAATGTAAATTAGTTAAGATGATTGAAGAATTTAATTATGGATCTGTTTGAGTCCGAGTCTCATGCATTTGCAATAATATGAAACCACGTTTAAAAAGAGAAGCTATTTTATTATTTGTTAGTGATTTTATAGTAGTCTATTTTTTTGTTTCCTTCTATATTAATTTTATAAAGCTGAAAAGTTTATTTGGCTGAACGTCCGAACTGGTTCGATATGCAAAATCTTTTGTCTTGGGTAGACAAAACTCATTGTAATACATTATATCAGATTAACCGTTACAATGTAACCAATTGTCAGACACACAGGTCAGACAGTGTATTAGAATACTTTTATTTGGTTTAGTTTGTTGGTTTGAAATTTTTATGTAAATTTATATTTTCATTTCTTCGGTGTGGTGGCTATGCAAAGCGCGGCGTTGAGCTACGCCACTAAACACTTAACATTACGCTCCCTCTGCCTACCCTGCTGCAGGACCTGAACTATTCGACTACACATTCTATAGCACTCGTATTACTTGGTGTAGAAAAGTGTTTTTTAGTTATTTTGAAACGATAAGGGTATTATTTTAAATTCAAGCACTTAAGAGTTATTTCCATTTAAAAAAAGCAAAACCATAGAAAGTACAAAGTTGCTTATATTATGATAAAGAAAGAAATTATATTAACTAAACCTCGCCATTATTAAACATTGTTCACAAGCTCTCAAACTCAATTATATTGTTAATAGAATTTTCATTAAACATTTTTTTCTTTCTCCTCTTCTTTTTAGTAAGGCTATTAGCAAGATGCATAAAATATATTCTATAGAATTCCCGCAGCAAAATTTTTCATAGTAAAAGGATGAAAGTTGTAACTGTAAGTAACTTTGTCGCGAGGAGGTAACGCGCGGAAACGACTATATCTGATTTCCTTCATGCATTCTGACTAAATACTGAAAGAACTAATTTGTTTGAATTGTGGATCTATGTATATAATTGTTTTGTGTTGTTATTTTATTGCTAAGTTTGTTAATAATTTTTTTAAACATTTTTAAAATGTTAATCCACATTTAGGAAAGAAAAATACTTATTTTACTTATTACGTTCAAATTTTTATACGTTTTCTAAATAAGTAACATTAATAGGTAGATTGTTTCAAAGCAAAGTATGAGAATATAGTCAATAAAAATACTGGATGTACATTTGTTTTAGCACTAAGTAGGGTAAGCAGAGGAAACATGGGAACCTAGTATTTGTATATTCCATTCCCATTAAGTCACTTTCCACTTTACACTTTCCGTCGAATTCTCGAAGCATTGCGTGTTTGAGTGGCTGAACTCATACCCACGCTTTGTCTTGGTACCAGAGAGAAGAAATAAAAATATTAAATATTTCATTCGCCCATTGTGGTAATCGAACCCACAACTGTTGCATTTACAGTCACGCGCTTGTGCGGTGGTTTTTCGGTTCGGTTCGATTTTCCTTGACTGATCATGTATATTTTTATTTTCAATTGTAAATTTTCAATTGTAAAACGTAGTAATTAAACATTACTTAAATTTTCCAAACGCCCAGTGATGACACCACGCCTTTTTTCGCATAGCAGGGTAAGCAGCTGAAACCTCCGTTCCTCACTTCCCGTCTAAATTTATATCCATTGCGTGTTAAGTGGCGGAGTTCAACGCTGCACTTTGTCTTGTTGCCAGATGAACAAATGAAACCAATTCATCCCCACGAGTTTGATTCGAACCCACAACCGTAATAATTAACTTAATTATTTACTAGCTATTCACACTTTACGTTAAATCCTTATAGTTTGCTTGTCTGTTAAACTAGCAGGAAGTGACATAGATAGTTAAGGATATTGCTTAAAAGCGCATGAGATATTTCACGTGTCGCTGCCCTCCCCTTTTGACACCTGAGGCGTGCACAAATCCTTCATACTACAAATAAAATAAAAATTAAACATTATTTACCTGTTAGAGGTACTTTTTTTATTTACTAAATATCCATAGGTACTTGTGGATATATATCAGCTTCACGCTGTATCCTGTACACAGCAGGATAGGCAGAGTCCACTTTAGGGACTTCTAACTTCTAATAATTGAGGAGATAAGTCTTGTGTCATGGTCATCATCATCATCATCAGCTCAGTATAGTCATCAGAAGATGACTGAAGGAAGCAAATATATGATAATTATAAGAAATGATACTAATCACTTAGTACGTGCCTATAAAATTCGAGGATTTCCTTCGATTGCGGATTTCACAATGGTGGTAATAGGTCCAATGGAGAACTAAAAAAATATTTTTTAAACTTGGTCCACAAATTATGGAGACTGTAACCGCGACGGTTATAGGTTCGATTCCCATTTGAAGGAATTTATTAATTAATATTTTCATTTCTTCTTTCTGGTACCAAGGCAAAGAGCGGCGTTGAGTTCCGCAACTCAACACGCAATGCACGGAAAAAAGAAAAGAGGGACGAAGTGTTTTAACACTAGGTTTCTTCTAGACTGCTATAAGCGGGGTACAGCGTGAAGCAGAAAAATTAAAAAGATAAGACGAAGTGAATTTCTATATAACTTGACATATAAACAATAACAGGAAATGAAGGTACGGATATCCCGAATATAAGCGTGGTTCCTGTTATATAATTACGTTGTGTTTCTTTCACAAAAATAAAATATTTTCGTAAAAGATTATTGGTATAATCTTTCTTTATACAATATTTAATATTTATGCGATACATTTGTATTTTTATCGAAAATATCGTCTTCATTAATTGTATTAGTAAAAAAGCGTGTTATTGGAAAAGGTAGGAGTCTATACGAAAGATTTTTATCTCTCAATAAAAAGAGCAGCTCAAGTTCTTTCAGTGAAGTTCCGTTTCCTTTTCCGGGAAAAACGTATGAAACTCTACTATTACTGTCAGTTAAAGACTAATTTATGTATGTTATGTAAATATATTTACAATTTAAATTTACAGAAGTTGTTAGTAAAGGACCAGATTTTTTACATATTTACTGGTAAATATAAATTGTAATACAATAATAAGCCTTTGAGTTTTGCTTTGAAATAATATAAATATAAGCAACAAAATCTTTTTCAATGTTTACTTCAAATGAAATAGAATTTATTTGAAGGTCAATCCAAATACAAATAAAGTAAGTACCTACCTACAATGGCATAAGCTTAAGCTCCTGAAACCGTAAAAGGACGATCTCTCCAGAGTCCGTTCGTTTAATTTATTTCTTATTACAAAATAGCATTAAAATTAAAGAAATCTCTTAAATTTCGTATAGTAAAGTATACAATAACTACACTCTTAGTAGATTAAACATTTTGAAATATAACGGTTAACTCACTGATTGCGTGTGACTGTAAGCGGGACAGGTTGTGAGTTCGATTCCCACCCTAAGGAAATGAAATATTTAACATTTTCCTTTCTTCCCTCCGGTGTCGAGGTAAAGCGCGGCGTTGAGTTCCAACACTCAACACGCAATGCCTAAATCATTGGGCAGAAAGTAGGTGGAGAGGAGTGTCTAAACACTAGACCCCTTCTGCATAATCTACCCTACATTCGGGATACAGAGTGCAGCTGAAAAATACAGATCAAAAACACAGATCAGAAAAATACAGATCAGATTGTAAAATTAATGTGTGGTCAGTGGTGTTTTGTAAAAGTTACTTCGGTTATTATTTGTAGGCTTGTTTTTGAATGGAACACAGTTACCCATAAGCGTTATCAATTTTCGGAAATGTAATACTTTGAAACTTCTTGTACGGGTTATTTATTAGTATATAGCATTCTTTATTAAGAATAGAGGAAGGCTACGTCTATAAACTAAAAAAAGAAAATCAAACCCTTATAGATTCACTTTGTAATACGTTTGTGTGTCTGTACATACTTCGGTCCCCCTAACAGTCAGTTAAGTCAGTAAATATCAGTTTTTCTCAAGCACTTGTAAAAGTATCAAACTGAAATTAATATCAAATATCCCAATCTCTAGTAGTACAAAAAAATTACATAAAATTATCGGAAAACCAAATACACGAATATATGTAAACGTAAATCAAACCGTTTTTGTCTAAATAAATGATTTGTCTTTAGCAAAAACACACAAAAGTAGTCAAACATTCCTATTCCACAGTTATAATAACTTCGCCGCGTTAGCTTACATTATGTTTTCGGAGAGGCTCGCTGGTAACCTCGCCGCGACTTACGCCCAATATTAATAACCTATCTCCAACGCCAATCTTAGATTGTTTCATATATCTATCCTATCTCTAGATTGGATAGATATATGAAACAATCTAAGATTGACGTTGGAGATAGGTTATTAATATTGGGCGTTAAGTGACAATATATGAATGCTTTTAAATTGTTCTAAAATTTACACACACACAAGCTAGTTGTGAAATATAAGTAAGACGCAGTCGGATATCTTATGCGCAATAGTTGTTGGTTCGATTCCCAGTTGGCGTATCGAATTACTTTCATGTCTCCTTCGCATCCGCTCCTTTTGCGACTGAGGCCAGTCGTGGCGCAGCGGCACAAAGTGTGACTGCAAAACCGACTGGTTGTGGATTCGATCCACACTCGAGGAGATGAAATATTTACTTAAATTTATATTTCCATTTCATCGCTCTGGTGTCGAGGCAAAGCGCGGCGTTGAGTTCTGCCACTCAACACGCAATGCCTCCAGAATTCGGCAGAAAGTGGGGAACGGAGTGTCTTAACACTTGGTTCCCTCTGCCCTTCCTGCTGTGTGCGGGATACAGCGTGAAGCTGATTTTTTTATGAATTAACGGAATTTGCACTGTATTAATTGGATGACTGTAAAATGATCTATACTCACATGATATCTTCAAATGTTATAGTATTGCTATATAGAGTACTACTGATGTACTCGTAGTATGAATTTCTATAAGCATTGTTAGCTAATATTACAATATATGTTTAATTGGCGAGAGAACAATATGTTAGAAGTGGTTTTACCTGACGACTCACTTTCATACTCTGTTTCACACACGGTTTGAGCTGTTGATGATATTATATCGCAAGTACAAATATTAAAGCCGCAGTAGCTATAGGTTTGAATCTCGTCGTGGTAAATAATAATACGCGGAGTTCAGTTAAGCTATTCAACATAAAATTTCTCGAAAATAGGCAGGAAATTTCAGATCGGAGCGTTTTATTTTAAAAATCACTCCAGCTGTCCTAAGCGCTATACAACATAAAACTATAATTATTAATGTGTTTAAATAATGTTTAAATGGTAAAAATTTTAACTTTTTCTTAAATATTTTTTTTAATTTATATTATATATATGTTATTACATTTAGCTTTATGCTGCATCCTGCAGATAGCAGGGTCACACATGGTCACAGGTGGACAGGGAACTTGGGAACCTAGGGTTACGACACCCCATAAAGACACGTCCGTCCACTTCCGTGCTTTGCCTCGTTACCAGAGCGAGGAAATGAAAACATTAAATATTTTATTCCTTCGTATGGAAACCGAACTAACAAACATCGCGTTTACAGTCGCTTGTATACCTGTGCCATGACGAACCTTTAATTTTTTAGAAAATAGAATGAGTTTCCAATTAAAAATGGCTATAAAGCCATTGTGCACTTGGTTGTGTTCTGTTGCCACTTAGGAAAAAGTTTGTCATATGTCAAAATATTTCTGTTTTCTTCGGTTCTACGTATCACTAAAAATGGGCACAAAGCATTCATACAAAAATAGGCACAAAATGAAGAAATAAATCTCTCTAGCTCTCTGCCTAACCCAATTAAATCGTAAAATCCATTGACGAAGCACAAAATGAAGATGAAATCGTAACCACATTTTCTACACAACTGCAACAACCACTTCAAAAGTTCCATTTGGCAACTCACCAAAGCGTCAGTGACTAGATCATCAAATAGAGTGTAACCTAAAATCAAAATGAAGGAAAACTCGAACACGACACGGTGAAGCAAAAAAGATCAAAGCACGTGGAGTGCGGAGCTGTTCAAAAGGCGGTCGAATACTCTGGCGGTAAGCTCACCGCCCACGTCCGTGACATCGTAGCTTAAGAACTTTAAATAAAATTTCTAGTAACTATTATATTTAGTTGCAATATGTTTAGAAATATTGCTGGAATGGTTCTATTTATTTTGTTTCGTTTGGATAAATATATTTTCGAATTACGTTTCTTAGAATTCATGTCAATATTATAATTATTTTGATATTATTATTTTGAATGTCTTATTGCTTGGAAATATGTTTCTAAGAATTTTATTAAACATTTCATATTTAAAATAACCTAGATTACGATATGATTTTTTGAACTCAATTTGAATTCTTAGATATTATTAGAAGTCTACCTATTTTGCACACAGTAGGGTAGGCAGAGGAAACCTAGTGTTAAGACACTCCGTTTCTCACTTTCCGCTGAATTCTGGAGAAATTGCGTGTTGAACACAACGCCGCGCTTTGCCTCGACACCAGAGCAAAGAAATAGAAATATAAATGTAAATGAATATTTTATTTTCTCAAGTGGGGATCGAACGGGGACACCTCGTATCCCTGCACCACGATTAACCTATTTTGTAATTTTAATAAAAACTGCATTTGATATTGTAAGAACAAATGTGGTCAATGGTCATGCCGACGTCAATTATAACCTGGGCATACACTAGGATGAACAAGACATGAATCACATATCAAATATTAAATATGAAAAGATTTGTCTGTAACAAATAAAATTATTATTTTATTGAACCTAATAGAAAATTGCATTTTTTTTGGAATTTTCTACCAGTTAACATACACTATATTAATAGCATCGTTTTTATAATTACTATTTTAATTAAAGCTTCTTCATGTTTTAAAACTAAGATTCTTTATAAAAATGAATTAAGAAATATTCGCTAGTCTTTTACTATTTCACAATATTCTAATTATAACTTCTTCTTGTTCTAAAACAAAATTTCTTTATAAAAATAATTAAGTATGTTCGCTATAATAAGATTTCGCATGTACCACGCGATGGACGACAAGCCCGGTATCAAAGCGCATAACTCGGTTTCCTACCTCGCAATAAAATTTTAAAGTACCCGCGCCAATGAAATATTGCGTTCTACGAGCGACATTTACCAATAATCTACTATACGTTTTGAAATTTTCAAACAGCATATTTCATATGGATCGAATATTTATTTTATTTAAATATATATAAATAATAGTTTATTATGGTTTTGCATAGATTTTTATAAAATGCATAAGTGTTGTGTAGTTTTATTTTATTTATATGTCAAATGTTTAATGTTTATTTACTTTAATACTGTATTTCACATAGGATAGACAGAGAGAATCGAGCTTAGACTCTGTTCCCCACGGCTCGTCCAATTTTCGAGACATTGGGTGTCAGTGGCTGAACTCAACGCCGGGGTTTGTCTTCTTAACATAGTGCTTGTGAATGGAACCCACGGTTCGGTTTTCTATTTTTCATATACTCTTTTTCTTGTTATAAAATTTCATATGAAAATAGACAACTTTAAAATTTAATCTCAAGAAGATGTTGTAAAGGAAATTTATCTACTTGTTCATAAAACTGAGTTTTAGTTTTAGTTAGCTGTTATAATATTACAATGAGAATGATGTTCTTCACTAAAGATGATATTAAATTTTAAATTAGTTGGAAAATATAATAGTAACTTAAAATAACTATAAATATAATATACATTTTGTATGAGACTGTACTTAATATAAGTAACTAATAACAAAAAATGGTTACCGAAAAAATAATTGCAGATAAAAATAAAAGTATTATTTATTATATTTATATATATTAAAAAAATAATACCATTACTGCGAATCAAAGGGACGTACAATTTACAAAAGACTAGCGACCCGCTCGCGGCTTCGCCCGCCTGAACAGCCTTCCTCAGTATATGGAACTATCCATCCATTCACACAAAACGGTTTTTTAATCGAACCTGCTAGCTCCTGAGATTTATAATATTAATATAAACATTATTAGGTATTGTAGGTAAACGACTCGCCCGTCGCACCCGCCCTTCACTGCGCTGTCAGTCAGTCACAGGATGCACGACGCGATGATCTAAAATATTTAAAAAATTATATCTCAACAAAATTTACATCAATGTTTTTTAAAAATAAACACACATTTTCTGCTTTTAAATTTGAAAAACATAGATTAATTTAAATTATTTAAACGTATTATTTTACAATATCTAAATAAAGGTCAGTGCGTATCAAGCTACACGTTGTTTCATTTGTCCCGTACTTATACTTAACACATACCTATGTTATTTAAATTATAATGGGCTAACCATATCTCAATAATTCATATTAAATTATAGTGGGATGTCGTTTTTTGCACTTTTTCACAATTTATGTAAACAATGTGCACTCCAAACGCTAACTAATTAAATCAACTGTCAATACAAGATGGGTGAACAAACTATAAAGGTAAATGAATGCGTTACGTACAAATGTTTGTATCATTTTTAAATATTTTTCTTAATTCCTAGAATCCCGGGATGTGTTAAATTAAATTCTGAAATCTTCGGAACTGAAATACACCCGGGATCAAATTTCCAACTTGTGTAGTCAATTTGTATGAAAAAAACTACAAAATGTCAATGGCTACCATAATTTGTTGTGTGTTATAGCTATGCTTTACCAATTTTTTAATTTTTTTTCATCTCACCTTTTATTTCGTCTTACTTCTTGCAAAATTTTATAATTCTACGGGCGTACCTTATAAGTTTTGAATCTTCAGCAATAACGAAGCATGTACGATCGTATAATTTGATTGCGTTCCGAAAAAATACAGTACAAAATAATGATAATTTATTTATTTCTGATATAAAGGAATACTTTTAGAATATAATAAGTGTAATGAGATCCATTGGTTAGCATCTGCAAGACGGCGCCCTCGCGAGCTAGATAGCCGACCGGAAAAGGAGCACAGATGGGACCCAATAAGCAGTCCCAATAAGAAGTCAAATCACAAAAATATAATAAATTCCTCAATCACTTAATATACGCAAGATGTGACTTTAATTATTATTATTGAGAGATTAATTTTATTTAATGCTATTAGCTAACTATTTCGCACATTCTAAGATGCCTAAAATGAACTCTTTTAACTATCCAATACAAAAACGAATATCAAAGGGGAACACAGCATAAAATTATTTATTTTCTACACTCACACAGATAAACATCGGGCAATAAAAAAAAAATTCTACGTCTAAACTGTTGAGGTATCTTGATTAATTTCTTTAGGTATAGGTTTGATATATTTTTCCCTATATAAAAAGGCTCCCGTAAAAGGAGCGCAAAAGTTAAAGGTGGATAAGTTCTTGAGACCAGCTGTAAGTAAATAAAATATCTACTTAAATTTGCTGTATAGTAATAGTAAGTTTTGTATGGTTAAGCTTATTAATTTATAGTTAGGTACTGTCTATACATACTATTTGGTTGATTTTAATAGTGACCGATGGCGGTAAACGTTTTAAGGAAAAAGATCACATATTGATTGGAATTGTGATTATTTATTTAATTTTTTAAAAAGATTACTAAATAACAACATTTAAAACTACACAGACAGTGAAGCCAGGTAAAGAAGCAATCCTATAAACATTGTATTTAAAAAGGCCGAAGCTGGGAAACATATTATTGTAACTAACATCGGCGATGATTTCCGTCTCTCAATGCCATACACACGCAGAGTCGTCAGAATTCGGCAGAAAATGGAGAACGGAGTGATTTAAAACTAACCCTCTACGTACACAGCTGCGCGGGGTTCAACGTGAAGCTGAAAAAAAAAACGGTAACATTGCCAGCCGCGTAGTGGCGCATTCGGACAGCGCGGAGTCTAACTGTAGATGTGTTGCTTATTTGTAGACAAGTCTTGGCGTTGAGTTTTGCTACGCAATATACGGCGAAAAGTGAAAAACATTATTTCAATGAACTTTTGAGATATATTATAAGAAAAAATAGTTTCAATTAAAAAGTAGGTAAATCGAATTCCAAATTGATTTACACTCATTTTATTTAAAAGCTTAATTTAAAGCTATTCCCGATAATCTCCATATTAAAGTAGACGGAATAAATACATGTTTTCTGTTCGAATGAATACTGCGATTAAGAGACATGTATTTGTATTATAATTTTTATATTAATTGATTAAAAAATATAATATATATATGCAAAAAAATTTACTTCATAAAAAACTAAAAAGAAAAACAAGGCCAATAGCTTAGAATTCCCGAGATTTCCATAAAGTAAAATATGTGTTTTATGAAATAGTACAACTTTTTTGCCAAACATAAATATTTCAAATATTAACTACAAAATATTATATACAAAAATCAAAAGGGTTATCAGTACTCATGACCCTGCCAGGATTTGAACCTGGAACCTCTCTGTTTAAAACAGAAGCGCTACCAATTGCGCCACAGAGCCCTACGACTGAAATAGATTAAAACATTAATACATGCTGCCATTTTACTCTATTTTTAATTTTATTGTTCCTAAAATAAAGAAGATCGCTATTTTAAAATATTTTGGGGGTAAATATTTATTATATATTTTTTTAAAGAAAGAAACAAAAACAAAAATAAAGTAAGCGGGAATTTCGGGATTTTATAAAGCGCGGTAAATTAATATACTGGGGGATTCCTTGTACTACAAGCTAAGTAATGTATATCACTAATCTGATAATTTGAGAGTGACGTAAAGGGGGAGGGCAAGAAAGTTATAAAAAAAAAACAACGATATCTCGATATCGTCGAGCGTGCCTAATTTTTTTTATTTAAAAAGGAATAATTATGGCAAGGCAAAGCTTATGAAAAATATATAATCTAATGAATTCCACAAGACGAAGTAATAAAAATTGATCCATAAAGTTTAATGTAGCTACGGCTTGCCTATATTCTTCTTTCAGTGTTTCTATTTATATCTCAATCTTTCTCTATCTATTACTGATCGATGAAGATGTTAAAAAAAATATTCAAAAAACAAATTATATTCTTCTTATAAACTCTAACTCTACTCTTTTATTTACATGATATTTCTTGAGCTTTTCTCACTGTAAATCTCGATTCAGCATCGTTGGCTCTCCTACAACTAAAAGTAGAACTATACAACTATATAGTATCCCGCATATAGCAGAATAGCCATCTGCCTACTCTGCTGTATGCGGGATACAATTTGAAGAAAATTTTACTTTTTAATAATGTTAAGCTACCAAAAAAAAAAAGAAAAATTTACGTTAATAACTATTAAAAAATATATTATATTAAATGTCCTCAGGGAGTATATATACGTAAGCACTCATGACCCCGTCACGATTCGAAGCCGGGACCTTTCGGCAGTTCGCAAAAATATTTAAAAGACTATAAAGTATAAGGTTTACATTTTTTACTACTAAATATTACATTCCATGCAAAAATATTTTGTTAGTTAAGTAAACGTTCAATATTGTATCTACTGTTTGGATTCGTTTCAGATTCACTTTATTACTCCTCTTTGTAAATACTAGCAAAAACATAGATATTTTTTTTAATATTTCAAAGTACTGTTTGCATACCACGGATATAAATAATAAACATTCGTGTAAAATGTTGAACGTAGGAAGATTTGACGTAGAAATTGTTGAAGTTTATGAATGATAAAGTTTTATTTTCTTAGCTTCACGCCGTATCCCGTATATAGTAGAGTGGGCAGAGATAATCTGGGAACCTAGTGTCTAGACAGTCTGTTCCTAATAGTCCTATTAGGAACATTAGTAACAAACTGTCGTAAGTGTGGAAGAGAAGTGTCCACTTCTCTTTCGCACTTTCCGCTGAATTCTGGAAGCATTGCGTGTTTAGTGGTCGCGCGCTGCGCTTTGCTTCGACACCAGAGCGACATGAAACTATTACATACATATTTTATTTCCTCTAGTTGGAATAGAACCTCAAACCGCGTTTACAGTCACACGCCTGTGCCTCTGCTCCACGTCTGGCCTCTGGTTTGGTTGCTTGATTATTACCTTTCATGGCCGCTGTCTATTCTACGTCACTCTAATAAAGAATCAAGTGTAATATAAGTACTTACTCGGTAAGCGTCATTAAGCTTTTTACGCTGTATCCTGCATATAGCAGGGCAGCAAGAGTGGACTTGGTGTTAAATCTTATTACCAGGACAAGACAAACGAAATAATTCATTCCTCCGAATGGGAATTGAACCAATTGATTGATATTTTAACAATATCTCTTAAGTTAACTGATTTAAATTTAATATTTACATTACATTTGTGTACCCTCTACTTAAATAATGACTCGAGACGGTTATGGAAGACATAAGTGCTTTGTTTGTTAAAACTGCAGAGATTTTTTCAAAAGCACAGATAATTTCTTGATTAGAACTAGTTGGACCATTTTTAATTTAATTAATAATTGCGATCCTTAGCCTCTTCATATTTTATTTTGCTCTATGTTATTTTATTTTTATTTAGTTACTTCTATTTAATCAGAGCGGTGGAGGTTGCTAGTAAAAGCTATAAATTGCAATTCTGTTATCTGTGCTTTCCCCATACATGAAATATCATTTTATTATTACGCTGCTGCTATCAAAAGGGACCGTATTGTATTAAACTAATAGCCTGTTCCAGTTTCACTAACTATCGATATCGACTGAATAAAATTGAAATAAAAGAAATATATATGATGTTATTTTTACCTTATTGAAATATAAATAGACGAATTAGTTTCGATAATTTAGGTTTTTACAGCCAAAATTCTTGCCTAGTTGTCACATTTTTCTTTTATATACCTAATTATATATAAATCACAAAGCTTTCATTCCCTGCTCTTTTCCTATTTTTATTTATGTATTATTTTATAAAGGATAAAAAAAAATAGATAGTATATAATATATTATATATGTTTTTTTTTAAAACATAGATAACATTTTTTTGGTTGGTTGTTTGGTTTGAAAAAACAGCTTTACAGGTATGAGAAATGGTATCAGCTTGTGATTGGTATGAGATATCTCATAATTTTTTTCTTATTATCAAATCAACCGGTTCGGTCCTTCGCCTCTCCCATTCAATCGAAGCCAGCAACCTTCTTCAAGTCGTCAGTCCATCGAACTGGAAGGTATCCTACGCTAATAGGACTAGTAAATCAAACTGCATTTTTTATTAAGTACAAAGTATTTAAAAGTCCACGCACTCCTATCTACTTAAGATTAGCCTATTTACAAAAAAAATAACAGTAAACCATTTTCTATGTAAATCTACATAGCATCAGTATTCTCTTACAATTACCTTTAAAACAGAAACTGAAATGTCTCATTGAGATTGTAAAAATAATAAGTATTATACATTAACTTCCTTAGTGCCATAAGAAACACGGAAACCAAAATTTCAAATTCGCTTTTACTGTTCAGGATATTTAAATCCTTGAGATCGTGTAATAAGGCAACAAAGGTAACAAGTAACATACTCCTCAAAATTAGAAGAATCAAAGTATAAAAATCGCGTATTTTTTACATACATTTCTTATATCTTGAAAAGCATTTTTATTTGTTTTTCTCTCCTGATTTTTAGTAAGCCACATCTAGCAGTACAGTCTCGCTCGAAAAGTGATGTCAAATCTCCCATTCTTTCCAACCGAATCTTGATATTTTTTCAAGTTTTCAGGATGCAGACGACGTTTTTTATACTATAAATCATAGACTTATGAAATTGAAGCATACCCCAGTCATGTTTGTAGCAGTTTTGAGGCTAAAACTCACCTTTCACACTCTTACCTCTTGTTACCGAAACAAGCCCCAATGGCATTGGTAAGACCAAATTATTCTCGTTTAAAAATTTTTAGTAAGGACTCACGCCGGGTTGACGGCTACGTCCAATTAAATACTTAGAACAAATATATAAAGCACACTGACAACAACACAAATATTTACAATTATTATTCTGAACATTTCCACTAGTATGCATTAATATAGTTGTATTTTAATAAAAAATATTTTTCCCAAAAGTTAAAAGTTAAAAACGGAACCCTTACAGGATCACTTTGTTTTCCGTCTGTCATTTATCTAAAGATCGTGTTACCTCCACAAGCTGATAATAATGTCAAATATTAAAATCTATGGTCCCTTGAAGCACAAAAAAAATTAAATAAGCTTCTATGTCGCCGTGTAATCAAAATCTATAGGATGTTTCCCGTAGTAGGTCTACTAAAAGTGAAAATTTGTAAGCATTTCATAGAAAAAACCCATTACAAAATTATATTTGTAATTAATTTCATACAAAATGGGTGCATATACCTGCAAACTTAAGTTTGTCACTATAGGTCGTACAGTGTACACTCATTAACTTACAATCTTGAAATTGATACGGAGGCATTGGTAGGCGAGTCCGATTCGCATTTAGCGGTTTTTATATATTAAAAAAAATTTTGAAACATTATCCATACCTATATTATAAATTCGAAAGTAACTCTGTCTGTCTGTCTGTCTGTCTGTCTGTCTGTGCCGCAATCAGGGCCAAACCGCTAATTCAATTGTAATGAAATACTCATACAGAGATACTTGAGGGTCTTCGGATGAACATAGGTTACTTTTTTTTCTCATATTTGTAATATTGTCGATATATACTAATATATTAAAATATTTTTCAATTTGACAGGCAATTTATTCCGCCATGTTAATAACAACCGACCGTTGCTAAGCAACGGTTTGCA
>JAATLQ010033567.1:0-18348 GCA_013421005.1 Heliconius erato x Heliconius himera | reverse complement strand
TAATTTGACCAATAACGTGGAGGCTTACGCCTTGAGTAGAGTCGTGACGCGTGAGGACAAGGTTTGATTTTGAAAAGAAGGAGGAAGTTGACGATCGTTGATCGATGAGGCATTCTTCTGATGTTTTCGGAAAGGAAAGGACTAGTGTCACGAATCTGCTACGTTATTTCTGCTTGCATTAACCCACAATGGAGCCCACAGGTCCAGTAAGAGTCCTTTGCGATGAGCAATCTCCTACAAGCATAATATTTTGATGTTTTCAACATCTTTAAAGACTTCATATTAAGATGAAATAAATGATTTTTAGAACCGAATCCGCGACTCTTACAGACCATCGATGCTCTCTGACACACAATTTTTCCATAAACATTTTCTAAACAAATTAAAAACTAAGACATGAACGTAATTAAAAAAAAATGAATACCAATCAGTGGAAATAAAAATATTTTCCATTAAATACTGATTATAGTGTTAGTTTCTGTATTTCCTTATTTGAAATATTAAATTATAAAAAAATATGTTCCCTTACTTAACCGACCGACATCGACGTGGCAAATGAGTTTTCTGTTCCACGTTTGTTTCAAAGTATGACAAAATAAGTAAATTCCAAAAGTCCATGATAGTGCTCCGAACCAACAAAAAAATAACAAAATATTACTGTGTATACGAGTATAGTAACAGCAGAGGCAGAGAGAGACGTTAAAAGCATGCATTGAATCTGTAAGCACTCTCCTGCAAGATAAGTGACTCCTCGCTGATGACATCCACACGTGCGCAGGGTACCAACTACCAACATTGCAAGTACAGTGCGGTCGACGAGTCGTGGCCGTCTCGAAGTTAGGTTTTCTGAACTTTCGCGTATTGTTCACTCAGGACACAATTAATTAAAATTAAGAAAAATAATAAAAATCAAATCTGCGCAGTCCTCCAACTAGTTTCAGGGCGGCCACTACTCGTCGACCGCACTGCACGCGACTGAAGCCTACGTGGTACATCTGCCCTCTGACTTCGACCTAAAACATCTTTTCTCGTATACAATAAGACATTGCTGTAATGAGACACTTGGTACTGAGAGCATGTCGCAGATAATGCGATACGTTACAGCGTTGTGTAATGTAGACGTAGAGGTTAACTGAAACACAACCAACAATGAATCTATCAAAGTACTGTTAGTGTGGCAGAGAGGACTCTGCCCCTCCGTGTAGGGATGCCAAGATATATCATATTTTTAGTATGCCTTTGCCTATGAATTTGCTGTTTGTAAGCCGCAAAATATATAAGTAGATATGGTTCAAATATATTTCTAAGTCTCAGCACGTTTTTCATGACATTGTAACTGTGATACTGAGATCAACGCCGTATATGTACGTAAGATATTATAAAGCAAACGTGAGAGAATCTGTGGGGAATGAAATATTCATTATTTCAATCTACCACACATAATATGGTAGGTCTTTTTTAGCTTGACGCTGTATGAGCAGAGGGAACCTAGGAACCTAGTATTAACTTTTTAAGACACTCCGTTCTCATTAAGACTATTTCTTTTCCCCACTTGCCGCCGAATACTGGAGGCTTTGAGTGTTCAGTGGCGAAATTTAACGCCGCGCTTTGCGTCCTTGCCATAACAAAGAATTAAAAATGTTTAATATTTCATTCCCCCGAATGGCAATCGAATCCTCAACCGTCGCGTTCACAGTCACACGCTTATGAACCTGCGCCACGACTGATATCAATATGGTAAGTATGTAACTATACAAGTCGCACATGCGTGTGTTCAATAATAAAACCTTCTTTTACTTTCATTTATTTTATTCATTATTTTATTAACAAATTAGCGATAAGTCCAGAGAAGCCTGAGAAGTCCTGTTAAGACTCGGATGATAAGATGAACACCGACTATTGAAAGAGTGTGTACGCTATCGGGGTTTTTAAAATTATTCTTATGTTGCTTTTGAATTTTGAAATTCAAAAAAATATTTCGTTTCTAATAGTAACAGTAAAAGATGTACATATGCAAAACATTTTGGATATATATAAAAAAAAATATGTACCAATTAGATTTTATTCAGTTTATAAGTATACAATTAAGGGATGCAATATTTTATTATAAAATATTAGCTTAAATAGAAAAGATACCCGCAGGACAGTGACAACAGTGTCCAGATAGTGGCAGGTAGTAGCGGGTAGTGGCGGGTAGTGTCCGGAGGCGGCGGTGGGTGATGGTAGGTTAGATTAATTCAATTACCGCGCATGACTTGCCACCTCACGACGACGTCACTAGTGACGAGACACTAACCACGATACACTTTATCTATATATTTATATTATAAAATGGCGATAGATGCCGAGCAGTACAGAGAGAGAGAGAGAGAGAGAGAAAGAGAGAGAGAAGTTATTAGAGAAATAAAATAGATTTAAAAGTGATTATTGAAATTGTAAATTCAATTCTTGTACTGTTGGCATAATTAAATCAGCGGAGCGAAGCGAAGCTCTTACTGGTCAAAAGTGTGTTGTAATGCTACTCCCCCAAGAACTAGGAACGATGTGGACGACACGGTCATCCCAACGAAGTAGTTTGGTAATAGTTGCAATTGTAACTAAATATATCTCCTTATCCTATATATAATGATATACACGGAGAGCATAGAAAAGCACTAAGACCATAATATATCCCACATTTCCTACGCACACAGGAGAAAAACGGAATCTAACATTTTATATTATGTCCACGTAAACTAAGTTTGCGCGCGACAGCTAGTTAATAATAAAATAAGGAATTACACATTTTACAAAGTTCCACATCGATAATCAAACCCCGTACATCACTGTCCACAAAAACGTTAACCGTCTCCGAGAATCGCCTCATTTAACGCTTCTATACAAATTTGACGATTACGTGGTCAGTAAACAGTGCGTAGTGTAACAAACGATAATAAACCTTATACTAATATGGTAGAACTCAAAATCGTGTACAATATTATTGACGTAGGGCTTAACTTGTACCTCTACCGTTTGTTACTATAGTTAATCTTAACGCTAATTTATATACTCATTTCAAGTGTAGTTACTTAGAAAGTAAGGTAATGTAATAAAATTACTATACCGATTAAAAAAAATAATCAGCTTCACGCTGTATCCCGCACACAGCAGTGTAGGCAGAAAGAACCTAATATTAAGACACTCCGTTCCCCACTTTCTGCCAAATTCTGAGGCATTGCGTGTTGAGTGGCAGAACTCTACGCCGCGCTTAACCTCGATACCAGAGCGAAGAAATGGAAATATAAATTTAAATAAATATTTCATCTCCTCGACTGGGGATCGAACCCACAACCAGTCGGTTTTACAGTCACACCTCGTGCCACTGCGTCACGACTGGCCGATTAAAATTGGGAAAATAAATTTAAAAAATCTTAAGGTTTCAAAGTTCAAAGTATCGTGAGCAGGAACAGCTGGATTCTACCAGGTCATATAGCGTTCTACATAAATTACTAAATAATATGGCAAAAATTGGTTGAGGAACATGTTCTAGTATAGAAAATTTCCTAAAAATAAAATAATAAGAGAAATGTTGAATCAAAACAATGAAATACGCAATCGCTAAAGTAGTAAAAAGTAGAGACGCGTCATTGACCGCGTTAATTGATGTTAATGGGTTCATTTTTATGAGTTCCCGAGAAATGAAACTACACTCCAGTTTAACTTACTGTCGTCACTCACGTGGTTACAGTGCTGAGTGACGTGACGGGTCCGGCTGCTACGCCTAGGATATGAAATTGAGAAGCAACACAGTAAATGACTTTAATTAAATGACTTGGATAAGATATACAGGATAAATGATAGCGTTGCAGTGGAATAGGTGGAATGTAACCCACGATGGTTCTGGGATCAATCTTGTTCGGGTAAATATTACAATATGTAGATTGTTGCTTATGTGGTTGTTTCATGGTAAGTTAACTTACTTAAGCTTCATGCTTTATCCCTAGCGAGATAGTCAGAGAGAACGGAGCGCCAATCGCTGCGGTCTCTACATACCTCTTTCATGGTGGTGTTACATAAATCAAATATAATTAGCCAAGCTTCGTTTGCTTATTTGTAAGCGCTAACGTAGATTGTATACTGACAAGGTAGAGCAACTGGCTTTACCCACCATTCAAATGTTTACTCAGCGTATATAGAGTATATAGTGTCTCTGTGAAATAGGAGTGTATGTAATTGCAAAGTAAAGAGACATACAAGTGTAAACAAATAAATAATAAAAAGTACATCCATTAATGTCTAATAGTTTCTTTGTACCATTAGATTTCTCCGTCTTATAGTAAACCTTTCGCTCGAAAATCCATTCTCCATTTTCCATTTAAATAAATATTCATTCACTTAATATGTATATATTATATCTTATTAATTCAATTAGTAATAATGCACAGAAAGTAGACTTTCAGATCGAAAAGTATATTAAGCGCATAATCCTTTGGTTTATTCATAATACTAAATTAAATTAAATCTAAAACCAAAATAAATCACATGATAAAAACGCTGAAGCACAGCGCACTGATGGATGCTCACAGAAATACCTTTGTAAATACGAATACATTTACTCAAACATTATCAAAATCAGTCTAATTTATGGGACATTTATCCAAAAAGCTTCTACAGTGAATAATTTTATAATCTAAATGAAACCACTGGCTGTAACAATTACGGCGAGAGATACACCGCGCGCTGTAACGTGCGCGGCGACACGCGGGCCTCCATTAAACACACTATTAAGATACGCTTTAAACGCCAAAGTGAATAAAACACACATCACATTATGGGTAAAGTAGGTTAAAACATAAGACGTCAAAGTTTCGTAGTAAATGTTGTGGACTGTCACGTCGGGGTCACCGATGTGGGCTATGGCAGCGCGACGGTGCTAATGAGACGAGACTCAATATTCAACTTATTTCTTATATATTTAATTTTATTTATATGCTAGAAAACAATATCAAATAATAGGAATAAAAAAAATTTACACAATTGCGTTCTTAACGAATTAATTTTAATAAAATAAGAATAGTACTCTATTCTTCGGTTACTTCTTCTTCTTCTAAAATTGGCGCATTTTGAAAGTATCTGGATACGTAGCAATCCACTACTGTGCGGTTTCGTAGGAACTTCTTTCCACACCCCACAAAACTGTGGAATGACCTACCCGCGGCACACTCCAGGTCGATATGAAATGGATACATTCAAAAAGCGCGTCTATCTCCACCTTGTCGGCCGACAACGCACCTGTAGCTCCTCTGGTGTTGCAAGGATTCGTGGGCGGCGGTAATCACTTACCATCAGGTGACCCGAACGCTCGTTTGCCTTGTCCTTTTCCATAAAAAAAAGACATGCGATGGTTGTGGAACGCATTCCACCTCAACTCAATTTTTGTGTTTAAATTATTTTCATTTCGGGACAATATTTCAATATAAACTGTGGCGTTGAGTTTAACCATTAATTTTTTTTTCTACAGAGATGCTTACAACATAAATAAGTTGTAACGAGTGTATAAGAATTTCGATGTAGCTCGATGAGAACGTATGGCTTAGTTCATCATAGCACTTGGACGGTTCCCAAAGATGCACGGACTTAAATCCAGCTACGTTCAAATTTTTATATATTTTCTTAAGAAATACATTTATCTTAATAAAAAGTAAACTATGTATCGCCTGTTTTTGACAAATTTGTACCATGTAATTCGTATTTTGCTGTCTTTACGGAAACAGATATTTCTCTCCGAGTTCTATTGACAGTGCTCACGTAAGAGATGAGAAAAAATTGTCCCAAGTAACATTTCTCTTCTTACTGACGCAAGGCTACATCGATTTCTTCACAAACATGTTACGAAAACGTTTATTACCCGGCCTTTTACCATGTTTTCTAAGGTAAGGAAAATCATAAACCCGAATGTTCGAACTGCGGTTTTATATACTATATCTTCAATTAATTAAATAAATAAGTGCGTTGTTTAAGCAGCACCGAGTCCAAATAAGGCGATATTGAAATATTTCCCTGTTGACATGAAGCGTGTTCAAACATTATCGTCACTTAGCGGCGCGCGTTCCGTTATTAATCGTTAAGTAACGCAATACGGCGAGTACGAGCGGTCACAAGAGTCGGAGAACTGATTCACAAATTAACTTGATGCCTTTCCACTAGTCCGTGTGGTCCGAGGATAGGCTTTACAATGAAATTTATTGTTTATAAAAAAACGTTTGAAAACAATTTATTTATTTTACCATTAAAAACAAAAGTATTGTTAAGTAATATAAGTGTACAAATCAATGCCACGGGCATAATGACTTAGTACATCAACTTTTTAAATTTAATTCGTGAAATAATAAATTTATTGTGTAATAATAAAATTGTGGGATTTTTTTATTTTTTGTTAAGGAAATCCTGTTACTTTCACTATTAAAATGAAGTTAAACAATTCAAAAAGTTTATTATTATTTCCTTTAGCTCTAACGCTTACAATAATTTAGTACCATAAGCGACTCTACACATTTATTTGTCTAAAATGTTAAATTAAATTTATACTTATTTTCATACATATGTCCACGCCACCCACAAATAAGTCCACACGTGACAGGCAACTTCTCCACAACAGGTAGTTATAGAAACTTCAATAAATAACAAAACACGATTTGCCGAGGTGTGATATGTAACTAATTACAGCGCCGTCGACGCCGCCGGTGGTCCGCGCCGGTAATTGACAGCCAGCCATCGAAGATCGACAGGCACCCAGACCCACCTACTTCCAAGACTTGATGAGTAGGTACTAAGATATATCGCAGTTGCGAGCTGATGTTCGTTAGTCCAGATTCAATTGAAATCATTTACATGTAACATAGGAAGTGATAACTTTAGTTACTTTATAACGTACTGTTGGATAGTTATGGGATTGAACCTTGGTTTGACTCCGTTCCCATTAAGACACTTTCGTTCCGTACTTTCTCGACTCCGAATTCTGGAGGCATTGCGGACTGAGTAGTGGAACTCAACGCTGAGTTGTGCTGCGTTAACTGAGTGAGGAAATGAAAATATTAAAACATTAAATATCTCAAATGATCCTCGAGTTGGAATCGAACGCGAAACCTATCGCGTTAACAGTCGCACGTTTGTGTCCCTAAGCCACGACTGCCTTCAAATCAATGAATGCCTTGTTAAGGTTTAATAATACATCAATTCTGAAAAAATAGTGATCCACAGATAAAAAACTTACTTTTATATTTTTTACGTACTAGCGGCTCGCCCACGGCTTCGCCCGCTTAAAATACATGATTATTGATTTAATAAGCAGAATTGATTGACAACTATAATGACTTCTAATATGATTTTTTATGACATTATCGTCAAAGAATTTTTGATTGTTTTAAATAAAAAAATACGACCATTGTTGATATTTGATATTTATAAAATATACATAAAGCTAATTATTTATTACACGTATATATTTTTGTAACTTTATGTTCTTTTTACCTATATAATATAATCTGTTAAATGTGCTGATGTCAGTGAATAATTTAATTTACTCATTCAGAAACAGCCCTAAATGTTAAATTATTTATTTGAAGGATTCATAATATTCTTTGTAAAATAACTGTAATAATTGCATATTAACTCCTGTACAGTTTTTAAATTAGTTACATATATTATATGAACGAACCAACCAAAAAATCTTTGTATTTACTTGATATTTCTTTTAAGATCGTTCTTTATCTCTGTGTTGAATTAATTACGACTTCTTTCAAATGACGATAACTTTTTTTTAATGAACCGATTTTGATGAACTAAACTTTCAAGTAAATCGGTTCAGTACTTTCAGAGAAAAATGTGGACAAAAATATGTCGACAGACAGACAGACAGACAAGAAATTAAAAAAAAAAACTTTTTGCTTTCTATTAATCTTTTTAAGTGTCCCTCTATCCATTTCTGTCAAAATTACTAAATGTACAGACAAAATATTTTTACTGTCTTATTATATATAGAGACTAGCGACCCGCTCGCGGCTTCGCCCGCTTATACCACAGAATTATTTACTTAACACACTGAATTATGTTCGTGTTTTGATATACCTATTATGTATGTTTGCAGCGCAATGAAGATTTCTTATGAGAAACTTTAGGTCGCATTTTTGTACCTCCCATAAGAATCTTCAATTGAATGTTTGAAATAAAAACATAACTTATCGATACTTAGAATACAATCCTAACTCATCGGTGTACGTACATAGAAGATATTACAATTAAGAATGTTATAAAACTTCGTCAGTTGGTCTGTTTGTATGTACGTTTCTTCACGATAATCTCAGAAACTGCTTAACCGATTTAATTTTTTTTTTGTATTTTAGCAAACTGCCCTTAAATATTGAGTATTAGTTTTATTTTAATGAGCTTCACGCTGTATCCCGCACACAGCAGGTTAGGCAGAGGGAACCTAGTGTTAAGTCACTCCGTTCCCCAATTTCTGCCGAATTCTGGAGGCATTGCGTGTTGAGTGGCAGAACTCAACGCCGTGCTTAACCTCGACACCAGAGCGAAGAAATGGAAATATACATTTAAGTCAGTGGTTCCCAACCAGTGGTCCGCGGACCACCAGTGGTCCGCAGAAGCCTAAATATGGTCCGCAAACGATTTTAATTTTAAGACTGGGGATGGTGAGGCGAAGTTTCTGTTTAATTATCACAGTTAATTTTTATTATACTTACATACATAGTGGTCCCTACTACCAAGAATAATATAAAAGTGGTCCTTGATCAAGAAAAGGTTGGGAACCCCTGATTTAAGTAAATATTTCATCTCGTCGAGTAGGGATCGAACCCACAACCAGTCGATTTTACAGTCACACTTCGTGCCGCTGCGCACGACTGGCCTCAACTGGACTGGACTTTATTTTAATCGCACACAAAGTTAAAACCAGATCCACGCTTTATCCCGCCTTTAGCAGGGTAGACAGAGGGAACTTAGTGTTAAGATACTGCGTATAATGTGTGACTGATGTGCGAAATGAAAATATTAATAAACAAAATGAAAATATTATTAAATTATAATTCAATCCTCCAAGTGGGGATCGGACCACAACAGTCGCGTTACAGCCACAACTTTGGCCT
The DNA here is from genome assembly GCA_013421005.1 of Heliconius erato x Heliconius himera. Classification (NCBI taxonomy): domain Eukaryota; kingdom Metazoa; phylum Arthropoda; class Insecta; order Lepidoptera; family Nymphalidae; genus Heliconius; species Heliconius erato x Heliconius himera. The sequence continues at coordinate 9,208 of JAATLQ010033567.1, read as the reverse complement.
TTAACAAAGAAGAGAAGAGAAGCGTCAGCGCTCCATTTACAGGAACAGCATATAGGGTAAAATATTTTAAACCCATACCTAAAGAAATGAAGCAACAGTGAAGACGTAGGATTTTTTTTCATTTCACGATGTTTATTCATATCCATATTTCGTGTGACGCGGTTACGCATAGATACCAATAACGTAAACACATACTACTACACAAATACTACTAAAATCTTTAAAACTTTGAACTTTGCCGCCAATATCTACGACTCGATTTCGGAATGAGGCGTATGCGGCGGTTTCCCTTTGATAGGTTTATGTGTGCGTGCGTCGTTCTCGACAAATTATATTTTATTTTACAACGATAATTTTATTATTTATTTTGTTTAAAAAAATAACTTTTTAATTTTTTTCAATTATTTTGCATTTTTTCATACTTAAAACGTATTAATAAATTTACATACAATGCATTTGTTTTGATTATAACATTAAGTTTAATCAGCTTCACGTTATTTTAACAGATGACATTAATATATTTGATACTTTGACTTTAACATGACTATTTAATGTATTTTTTATATATAAAGTTTTGAGAAAGTTCTCTTGAGAAATATATCTACTGTAAATGAATGCATCGTATATATAACGACAATGATTAAAATGTATTGACATCAGCGCGTCATCTAAACACAGTACAAAGTTTTATAAACTATGAACTCACAATCAGAATCTACTTTCCAAATAGATACATATACAGTACCCCGGACTTACGCGGTAGGTGGGACCGAGCGATTGCCGTGTAAGTCGAATTCGCGTAAGTCGGGGTTAAATTTGCATATAAAGTTTCTTTAATCAGGACCAGAGTTTAAAAAAAAAACATAATTTAGAAGAAAAATGTTTAATAAAGTGTAGGATAATAAAAAAAATTACATTGTTATAAATAAAGTAACCTAAACCGGAGTTATATTTGATGTCGAAGGCTTCATATATTCTAACAATGTTTTTTCACAAATTTTCATTTTTTCTTTAGTCTTTAATTATATTTAGTTTACACTCCAAAGACAGTGTTTTCCTTTTCTTGTTATGCTCAAATGACTCATTTTTCGTTCTTTTAGACGACATAATTATTATAAGTAAAACGCACTGCGCACGTAAAACAATTTCACGTGGAACATGTTTAAACCTGTCGCAAACTGAAAACTGAGTGTGCAGAGCGAGAGAGCCGATGCGCGGCAATCAAAATGAAAAACCGTGTATCTCCGAATTCGCGTAAAACGCGGTAGGGTAAGTCGGGGTATTACTGTACTTTTTATTGCAGATATCGCCATTTGAGCTAGTCCCGATAAATATACCTACTTTATTATTTTTGTTAATATCACCAACGTTAACGTTTAAAACAATAATTATGGTAGACTAAACAACTATTAAGCTAGCTTTTTTCAGCTTCACGCTGTATCCCGCACGCAGCAGGGTAGGCAGAGGGAACGTAGTGTTAAGACACTACTTCCTGGTTCCTACTTTCCGCGGAATTCTGTAGGCATTGCGTGCTGAGTAGTGAAACTCAACGCCGCACTTAGCCTCGACACCAGAGCGATGAAATGGAAATATAAATTTAAATAAATATTTAATTTCCTCAAGTGGGAATAGAACCCACAACCAGTTTATGCTTTGTGCCCCTGTGCCACGAACGGCCTCAATTTACTTTCTTCTTTTAAATTGTGGTTAAATACAATAATCGTAATTTAATTATGTCAAATTTCTATTAACTGACTTCTTAAAAGAGGTCATCAATTCGACTGTATTTTTTATCCTTGTTACCTCAGAACTTTTGACTGTGTGAACCGATTTTGATGATTCTTTTTTTATTTGGAAGCTAGTGCGTCTCGTATAGTCCTATTTTAATATAGTTCATTTCCGACAATGGTATCTATGAAAAAATCATATAAATCTCAAATTTACATTATGTATGTGCGCGACAAATGGACTAATATCTCAATATGATCTCAACCGATTTTAATGATTCTTTTTTTATTAGAAAGGGTACACATAAAGGGTAGTTTTGTGAAAGTTTGGTTAAGTTCAGAGTATGAAATCCGATTGAAATTGAAGAAGTCGTTTTTTTTTATAAAAAAATATAAGTATGTTATTTTTTCTGGTAAAATTTCTTTGTACTCTATAATAAAAACTATTCTACAAGTTGTATTAGGTTTTGAACTATTACCATGCTAAAAATAAATTAATTTCATACAGTAGTTATCGGTATTTTAAGTAATTTACATTTTTCAGTTTTTATTTTTTTTAAATAAAACTATAATGAAATTCGGAATAAAACCCAAAAAAAATGTACCTTGGGAACCTAGACTAATACCATGCAAAAATTTATCAATTTCTGTCCAGTAGTTTTTGCGTGATTGACGAACAAACAAACAGACAGACAGACAGACAAGAATTCTGTTTAGTGGTTTTTTAGGTTCTATAATCGACATATAAACCGACCTAATTTTTATTTTTTTTATATCTTTCATGTACAGAATTGACTTTTCTATCCTGTTATTATATATAGAGATTATAATAAACTAATGCAAAATCTTATTTGGTGAATGAAACACTATTTTGAGGAAGCCATGGCGCAACGACACAGCGTCTGAAACGCGATCATTATGGGTTCGACTCTTACACGGTAGAACGGTAGCGTGAACTATAAACAATATTTTAAATCCTTACATCTATCGCGTGCGTGATGCGTGATTCGTGAATTAATTTAAAATATTGCTAATAATCCTAATTTAATGGATTAGTATACATTTTTTATATAGCAACTATTGAAATAGTGTCTTATCACTACACGTGCTGTCACTCTGTACTAATCATACTTGCAATAATATAACGAAGTTTTAAACTTACATAATATGACAGACCAACCCACACTTTCTTTAAAATTAGACAACAAGTGACACACCGTACTTTGTATAAGCTTAATGGTTACGACGCTCAATAAACGCAAGTTACAACAATAACTCAACTTCTGTTCGTAGTTCCCGAGTTTTTTACAAACACACACTTTACACATGTCATCTAACAACATTTCGCACTTACACGGTACACCCGCACTCGGAGCACAAAGACCGACTTGAAATATAATGATATGGTGTAATTTGTTCACAATTTTAAACTTTATGCGCAAAAAGATTCATCTTTTGTGATCTATGTGTGAATGATTTTACTGTAGATATTATAAACAATACAAAGATACAAGGTTTACTGGATAGTTTAAATATAACTACAGTTTCGCAAGTATTTCAAGTATTAGTGTATGTTTCTTTTTGAACTCAAATCAAAGCTTTTAAATAAAGAATATAAAGTTATTTCTTTGCCTTTTTTTTCAATAATAGTTGTTTTTTTTTATCTTTTTTTGCTATTTATCGCCATTTATATATACACACTTTTTTAATATTCAAAATCGAATCGAGTGAAAAACGAACCCACAACCGTTGTGTACCAAGACAGCTACACTATCTGTATTACCTTAAAAAGAATATAAATTGAATGTGAGGAAGAGGTATAAGGTGAACAAAAAAAGGAATTATTACAATTTAAACTTAATAATAACCTTTAAAATTAATACAAATCCTCGTCCAATACTTACATTATTTCATTTTACTCTCCCACATAAAATGATATAAAGATTAAACACCATTCAAAACACAACACAATCCTCGCTTCCAAAGCAAAGCAATATTCATTAGGTGATAACTGTTGAATAGAAAGAGGTGGTGACCACATAAATCCGTGAGAGCGACGGTAAGGAAGAGATACGACCACCGGCCGGAGAGCTAAGCCGGTAGAGTCCGCTGCGATAGCAAATCAAAATATTAGCTTCGTAATATGACAATCATCTGAGGAAACGAAATACTAATAAATGGCGATAAATAGCAATAAATATTGTATATTTCATAAGTTTCCACAAGTGTTTTCTAGAAGTAAGTATGTTTTTACTTATATATTTTGTATTTTGAAAGGTAATATAAAAAAAATCAAGCATTCTCAATATCACTAAATATTATTAGTTGTAAATCCAAAGTGTTTTATTAGTTTAATTATAAAATATATTAATTCATCATAATGAAAAAAGGTAACCTAGTGTCAGGACACTCCGCTTCTCACTTTTCGGCCAATTTTCAAAACATTGCGTGTTGAGTACGCAAAGCCGCGTATTACCAGAGCGACAAAACGAAAATAGATTAAACCCACAACCGTCACTTACAATCAGACGCTTTACCACTGGGTCTCGATGGCCTACTTCCTACTGTACAGAAATTTCCCATAAACACGATGACTATAATGTATCTAATCAGTAAAATTTAGAGTCGCCACTTTAACACAGGTAGGTAGGTACTCGCACAGCATCCACAAACCATATCTAATTAGACCGAGAGCGAAGTCCCGCTACACGAGAGGCGCACGAGGCGTACGAGGCGGTGGATTTACATGAGAATCTAAAACGCGTCGACAAGTGGCCGCGGTACTTATTCAAATTCAGATTTATTCCATTGAAGCTCACAGCGTCCGCATCTCCTGGGACGCAGCCCGCTAAGACGCGCTTATAGAGATATACGACGGTGAACGGGAATGCCGTATTCGTATCGGTGAATGAGTGAGCTATTATGGCTTTGTTGAATCGTTGGAAGGGTTATTTGTTATTATTAGTATTGGTTCAGAAGTATTAAAAGATACCGGAGGCTCCGTTGCCGGGTTGCCATAGCAACGTGTTTGTGTCTCTAATACAAAAGAATAAAGTGTCGTACACGTGGCTATGGTAATGTAGGTATATTATCAAACATAGGGTAATTATGTCATATTTATTTTATTTAATCCTAACCTAGTGTTAACCTAGTGTTAAGACACTCCATTGTCGACACTCCGTTCCCCTCTTTCTGCCGAATTCTAGAGGCATTGCGTGTTAAGTGGCAGAATTCAACGCCGCGCTTTGCCTCGATACCAGAGTGAAGAAAGGGAAATATATATTTAAGTAAATATTTCATCTTCTGGAGTGGGGATCGAACCCACAACAAGTCGGTTCAACAGTCACACTTTGTGCCCCTGCGCCACGACTGGCCTCAAATGAAAAAAAAAAACATTTATTTTATGATTTTATTTTCATCTTCACGCTGTATCCTACATATAGCAGGAAAAACAGAGGGATCCTAGTGATAAGACACTCAACAAATTACAAAGTATTTCTAACACATTATTTACAAATATTGTCCAAACAAAAAAAATATTGGTTTGATTTATACATAAGCTAAATGAATGTATAACTAAAATACTAACTTACGAAATCAGTAAAGAATGTTCCTCAGAAAATCAGATTAAATCTTAAATAAAATAAACCTCTACATCATACACAAGCGCTACTGATGGCCACTTATTTTGAGTTGACTACGGCGATTGTGTTGTGTAACGTAATATATCTCAATGGCCAATAAAACTATCTACAGTCGCTATCGACGATCGAGCCTGGACTGTGGTGAACACGAAAACGATACGCATCATCGATAACAATAAGACGTCACATACTATCGTCCTCTTATTCATAGTTAGAGACTGTCCACACACACTGAGAATATGTTTTTAATATTATTAACGTGTTATTCCATATTTTGAAAAAAATATCCTTTTTAGGAAACATTTTAGGAAACGTTTTATAGAAAAATATACTTTTAATAAATGCACTTACATTACTTTTTTTTTTAAATAATCAAAAAAAAAGCGCAGTCATTCTTTAGTTATATTAAGTCCATCAAAATAAAAAATAAAAATTGATATAAGTAAACGTAAGTACCTACTTATAGTCTAATTTGGCATAATACCAGATCTGATTTTTTTAGCTTGACGTCCGTGTCGGAACTTAACGCCGCGCTTTGCCTTGGTACCATAGCAAAGAAATAAAAATATTATTAGTAAATAATAATTCATTCCCCCGAGTGTGAATCGAACACACAACCGTCGCGCTTACAGTGTGTAACGAGTCGCATATGAACAACGCGGAGTAGTCCAAACGTACTGAAACCATACTCATAACACCGAGAGCCTCTTATATAAATATACACCAATAAAGGCCGCCATTAAGCCGTCGACTCCTGTCAAAACATGCGTTTCCATGTTACCAGTACACGGTACCCCGCGGTACGCTGCGGTACTCTGCGGTACCCCTCGGTATCGCCGATATCTGGCGATCTATCGATCAGTGATGTATAGCTAGGTGAGTGCGGCGTCCTGGGAATGGCAAGTGTAGTGGAGTGTCGACAGGCGTCGTGACCGCGCCGGCTGCCTGGACAGCGGACGCGGACTAATGGCACTGCTTTATAAACTAACGCCTAGAAATGTACTGTCATTCGGCTTACACAGACTCACTAACTTTTACCTAGATCTCCACAAATTTTCAGCTAGCGGATTTTATATGTAGTTTCCGAGGCCAAGCGCGAAAGACAACAATTGTTATTTCTACAATCACCTTTTTTTCAAATGCATTCATTACATGTAAACCAAAAGAATAATTTATTATAGTTTTGATAAAATAATTTCTGATATCCTAAAAAAATAAACTAAATAGCAAAGATGTTTTGCATATATTCTTTTTATACTGCCAATCCCAACACAACAGTGGACTTTACTTATTATTTAGAATTTAACACATTTTCAAAAATGTATCGAATACCAAAATGCTTTGAATTAAACTTACTTATCTATCAATAACGCAAGTATACAGAGACATCGCGGGCGTCAGTCAGGACCACATCCGCCGCAGCAATAGATCCTGGCCACCTATTTGGTCCCTACTTGGTTCTAGTTAGTGGTATCGTGTCGTAGATCGCGCTAACGGGACGCGGTCGTCGCGTGAATAGCTGCTTGCTGCTCATTGTCAAAGATAGATAGACCAAACTGCGAGTTCCACTTTCAAAAGAATACTACAAAATACCAGTATTATTTTCTTTTTATCTTCGCGCACTTATTTCAATTTAAAAAGGAGACTGAATTTATAGAGAGTTCTTTCTTCTCGCACGCTTAAAAGACATTAGGTGTTATATGATAGAAAAAGGTGCAGAAAGAATACGAACCAAAACTCAATTTTTTCTTCGATTTCATTCTTTATTCATATATCTCTGATTCCTCTTAGGAAAAAACTTCATCTGGGTATGGGGTTGGTATAATTATATAGGTGGTATTGGTTGGGGAACTTACTTATTTTCTGTAGAAAAAGGATGAATGATGTGTAGTCATCACCATGTCGTGTTTACCTCGTACCTACTAATATAATATACTCTCTTTGTTTTTTAAATCCGAGTCCCAAAGTCCGCGTACCTACTTCTAGAGTATTTTTTTTTAATTTCCTAAAGTAATTTTGAACGGTATTTTGTAAATGTTCACAGTTGTAAGTAAACAAAACCGTTATACCTCCAAAGGACAGTGAGGTTAGATCGTGTTACTTTGACAATAGTATACGAGGGGAATTACCGGCGTGATGGTGACACGACGCTATGTTGTCACTCATTATAACGAAACTACACACATTCATCCTTTACAGTTTACTCAAGTATTCTATTAAATAAATTATTGCTTGTTTTTTACGGCGGTCAACGCCGCGCTTTGTCTTGATAATGGAGCGGAATAATTAAAATAACTGATTTGACAATTGAGAACCGAATCTACAACCATTACGTTTACAGTTGATTCCTAAAAAAAAATTAGGATATTGTATAATATCACCTGAAGTAAAGTTCTCTTTACAAAGATTGAATTGAACCTAGGAATAACATTAAATAAACGTCTTTGAAGTAATTATTAACTGTAAATTTTATATAGTTAGCAGTCGAAAAATGTAGTAAACATATCAAACAGCCTTAAAAATCTATTAGTATATTTTTAAGTTTATATTTTATAAATAAAACATCTTTATTTTGCAATATAAAATTAATTATAGGTAAGTCGTAGTGTCGATTACCGTTTCACTAAACAAAATAAACAGAAGACTTTACGCTAATCGAGGAACGTGGTCACTAGACCATTGACCGCTTTTTACTTACAGTGTTAAAGTACGGTGACATAGTACATGTCATCTGTAAACTACACCGCACTGTACAGTATTGGCCTACTAATTTAACATGTAAAACGATCTGTTTGTATGTCCGGTAAGCAAAAACCGCTGTACCAATTCAGCCTGGTTTACTTACAAATTAGTTTAGATTTAGGCCACAGTGTCTTTTATGCAATGGGAACTCATAAAGAAGCTAAAATTGTTGAATATCTTAGACATAAACATAACATAAAAAATGTCAAAAAAACATTTATATTTTTGATAAAATAAAATAATCTATATTGTTATCAACATCAGGTGAAAGATGTGTTCGTACGTTACTAAAACAATAAAAACTTGGTTACGCTAAGCCTTTTCTATTGATTAATGACAAAATGAAATCCTGCTTCTCATAAAATACCTATATTTTTTTCTATACAAAATTGTAACTTGGGTCTTTTACAGAAGCTGTATTCCCTTTGATAAGCTTGTAATCCGAATCGGATGCATAATTTCAGAGCAATTAATCAGAAGTTAGAATTATAAAAAACATATCCAGTATACTCATCATCACGCGGCGTTGAGTTCCGCCACTCAACACGCAATGCCTCCAGAACTCGGCGGAAAGTGAGGAACGGAGTGTCTTAACACTATGTTCCCTCTGCCTACCCTGCTGTGTGCGTGATACAGCGTGAAGTTGATTTTTTTGTTTCTCACCAATTTCAAACTACACACAGTCTCCAACAGACAGTTCGACGTGCAACAACCCAACAGACGGTGAACGCCGAACGCTAAAATGGCATATTTATCGACTTTCAAAAGCGCAGTATCGATGTAAATTATCTGAAGAACGTAAATATAATGCTACTTGAGAGTTGAGCTTTAAACGACCGCCGTAATGTTGGAGCACCTTATCTCTATATATAATAAGACAGTAAAAATATTTTGTCTGTACATTTAGTAATTTTGACTGAAATGGATAGAGGGACACTTAAAAAGACTAATAGAAAGCAAAAAGATTTTTTTTGAATTTCTTGTCTGTCTGTCTGTCTGTCTGTCTGTCTGTCTGTCTGTCTGTCTGTCTGTCGACATATTGTTGTCCGCATTTTTCTCTGAAACTACTGAACCGATTTACTTGAAAATTTCACC
>JAATLQ010033566.1:0-18344 GCA_013421005.1 Heliconius erato x Heliconius himera | reverse complement strand
GCTTCTATGTCTGCTAGAAGTGCCTTGGACTTTTGATGATCGGTGAGTCAGTCAGTGAGTGACAAAATTTAGAAACTTTAACAAGTTGTCATTCTTAAACTACTGGTTCAAATTGACTGAAATTTTAAATATACCGTGTTTATATTATGCCTGATTAGTTACTGAAAATTCAGGTTTCTTGTTTTATCCACAACGAAGTTATAGGGGGTCGAAAATGGCCTGAATTGCTTCGAGAAAAGATGGTACGGCCGTGCCGCTGTTTTTTGCTCGACTTGGCGGGGGCACTGCCGTGCCCCCAGAAAAAATAAATATTTATTAAATATGTTTAACATTTTTAAACATATAAAAAATTTCACGCTACGTTCATTTAATAAATTGCATTCTCTCTTGCCAGACGCTAATTCTTAGTAATTATCTTTGGATAGCGGAAATTTGTAAAAATCTCCCTACAGAGATGCTAACAACATAAATAAGTTGTAACAAGCGTATAAAAATTTCGACGTAGCTTGAACGTATGGCTTAGTGGTCAGAGCGCCTGCTCGATTTCCAGGAGGCGCGGGTTCGAGTCTCAGTACGTTCAAATTTTTATACATTTTCTAAATAAGTACTTTTCTTTCCTACATGTGGAATAACACTTTAAAAATGTTAACAATATGTAGTACTTTCCTTTTGTCACTCTGGTCTAGGAAAAGCGTGGCGCCTAGTTCCGCCGTATCGTACACTAAGCAAGCAATACTACCAGAATTCGTCGGAAAGTGGGGGATGGAAGTGTCTTGATGAGAACGGAATATCTTAACACTAGGTTCTCATGTTCTCTCTGTCAACCCTGTTATGAGCGGGATACAGCGTAATTAAAAAAAAATACTGTGGCTGTTATGGCGAAAGTGGGATACTTTAAACTCTATTGTTGTGGGTAATAAATACTCTTTCTTGAGTTAATTAAATATTATTATTTCTCCATTTAAGCAAGACTTTCGTCTTGCTGCCCGGCGTTAAATTGCGCTCACAGCTCACACAATGTCTCCGATTCAGGTAGAAAACGAGGAACGGTCTTGACAGAATGTTGTTTCATCTGAAGAGTAGAGACGTTGGAAAAAACTTATTTATTATATAAGGTACTTGAAACTGTCGTTTACTAACATTATTTCTCACAGTCATAAACACACAATCCCATTTAACAATAAAGTCAAAATGCCTTAACAAAGACTTTATAAGCTTTAAAATCCATCATAATTACAGGTTGCGCTTCACATAGAGTCCTTTAACAATAAATAAGAGATTATGTCATATTTTACATATTGCACCTCTCTCTTATTTAGCAAGGTGAGTGGAGAGAATGTTGTGTTTTTTTTAAATATAATATTAACACTTGAGACGCTAGATCTATTTGACCCTTTTTTACTCATTTTTAAGAGAACATATGGTTGTTGTGGTCAGTCGTGGCGCAGACGCACACGTGTGCGGCACACGAGAAATATTTAAGTTAGAGAGATTTAGAGATATTTATTTTCTCACTCTGGTAACAATTTAAAACGTGACGTTGAATTGCGCCACTTAACACAAACAATTCGTCGGGAAGCGGGGAACAGAAGTGTATTAATAGGAACGGAGTGTCATAACACTAGGTCTTCCAGTTTTCAATGTACACGTAATGATAAATGGTAGAGTTTCATGTCAATTTGAGATGTCAATAAAAGGTACTCTACCGTTATAAATGCCCGGAGCCAAATCTGTTGTAACACGTAATACTTTTATAGTATGTTATTAAATATAATTTTTCGATAGTTATATAATTAATTATGTAAGAGTCTACAAGTCTATTACCTCAAAAATCAAATCTATATTATTATGAATTTGTTTGTTTGAATACGCTTATCTCTGGAACTACGGGTTCAAATGAAAAATAAAACTACATTGGATAGTCTATATATTGCGGAAGGCTGGAGACTATACTATACAGGATTAGAACACATTAAACATTTTGACATAGCCCACTATACCTGTGATCGGCGTTACGTAAGATACTAAGAATATGTTAAAAAGATTTTAAAGAGTCTTTAGATTAATATTATGCTAGATTTATTTGTTATTAGGATTTGTCATTTTTGAATCGTATTCTAGAGTATATACTAATAAATAAAAAAATGGCTGTCGGATCGCTTGTAATTTCTGGAGTGTGATTTATTTTAATTTCCTCGCTCGTGGGGAATGGAGTGATTTTACACTAGGTTCCCTTTGTCTACCTTGCTAAATAGCATGAATCTACAAAAATATGAAAAAAAACTTTATAAAAGTTACTTTACTTTGTTGTTTGTTGCAGACTTAAGTGAGGAAGCTTTTCTTTACAAGTTGGCCTTTTGTTGGCTTATACCATATTTATCACAAAGGAGCCAGTTGTCTTCTCTTTAATAACTTGAATTTTCTTATTTTATCTCATCTTAAGTTCTTGTTATATATTATATTATGCTTGAAATTAAGTTACAATTTATAATTCATATTGACAAATCGAAATGGACAGAATCCAGCTTTTGTAATTATTTTATTCACTTTTTTTACACTCACTTTAACTCTATTTATAATTACAATAATTTAAATACTAATTCTAATAACTTAACTTGCCTCGATAATATCTTGTAATGTACGCGAGCGCGTTTTTTTCGAATTCGCTTTATTGCTGTTGACCTGGACTAGTCTTGACAGCGTCACCAAGCAGAGAGGGGCGGAATCCACCGGAAAAGACACAGCTCACTACCGCCACTATTACAATCGGTAGTTGGAAAGAAAACTAAATGACAGTAACACCTGAATATAAATGGGAAATTTATAAATAATGATATATATAATATAAGAGTAAGTGAATTATGATAACAATATTGATAATTTTATACATTTGAAATACAAGTTTGTCCCTGCCAACATTGCTTCGGAGAAGTCTCGCGTGTTCGTGGAAAAGCTGTATATTGTGATTCTGTTTATATTTACTAGTGTGAAAAAGATCCGTTATTTGTTAACATTAGGTTCCCTCTACGTGCTCTGTTACATGCGGAATTCAGCGTGAAGTAAGTAGAAGTAGAAGCGGATAAAAAGCATTGCTGAGTTCCGCCACTCAACACGCAACGCCTCGAAGATTGAGTAGTGTGGGAAACGGAAGATCTTATCACTAGTTTCTCCTGCCTACTTTGTTATGCGGGATACAGCGTGAAACTAAAAACAGAAAAAACCTTTAGCACCAGTACACAAATACATCAAAAATTATTTTATTACCACGTACTACAATTGATTGAGTCCATTCTCTTAACATAACGGCCTGCTGATGATAGTGCGTTGAGTTACGTCACTTTATTGCTGAACCATGTATAGAATATTTGTTAAGTATTACGTATACTTACATTTGTGCATACGTTTGTACGTTTGTTTGTTGATGACATAAATAGGGAACTACAAAATTTTACATCATTTGATTTTAGTATTGTTGCCTAACTGTTATAATGTATTGTGCTGGGTCAGTGTCTGCCCGTAAACTTAATTGTTGTAGATCTTGGTTTTTAATTGTTGGAATTGTTCAATTCCAATTAGAAAGAACTTTTTTTCGAAAAGGAGGAGGTTCTATATTCGTTTTCTATATATTTTTTTATGTTTGTCCGTCGATTTCTCCCTAGTTTGTAGACTGGTTAAAAAAAATACTGGACTCGCCGTCTACCAGTCTTCTAGTCTACGTTCCCCAAATGACGGAAAAAAGGTACTTTCCCATTACCACCAAATTAGGACTCCAAAAATTATTTAGATAGTAAATAGGTATACAACAGTTCAATAATCTCATATAGGTAGAGTTTTGAAGTCGGTTCCATTTATTTTTTTTAAATGATCACACTTTGATTTTGACATAAAGAGCGCCGTTCAGTTCCGCCATTCAACACACAATGTCTCGAAGTAGAGAACAATGCTGTGTTTAATATAGTGTACGTAAATGCGTGAAACTAGGAAAAACATATTTTATTATTTAAATGTTCTGTGCATTTGTGTAATTGCTACACTATAAATATCTGCTGTTTTGTATTTAAAAGTTTAAATTAAAAATGGTGAGTACCATTTATAAGTAAATTATTATAATGTTATTATTTGTCTTTAGTCGTCGGGGGCTTGATTTCCTCGAGGAAATTAATTATTTTCATTACCTTCAGAGGGAACCTGGGAATCTAGAGTTAATACACTCCATAGCCATCAATATATTTCCGTTTACTACTTTCCGACGAATTATGGAGGCATTGCGTGTCGAGTGAACACAACGCGGCGTCTTGCCTTGTAACCAGAGCGGAGAAATGAAAATATTAAATATTTCTTTTCGTCAAGTGGGAATCACACCTTCCTGTCGCCGTTGGCGTATGTATGTAGAGATATTTTCTAGGGGGTGCCTGGACTCTTTACCCTTGAACAGTTATGTTCGTGTAAGCGTTATTATGTAATTTTTCAGGGCAAATTTTTTTGTTAGTAAAATTTCTAGGGTGGACACCACCCAAACCCGGATCACCTGGACCACCCGGCCCCCTCTTCTTAGCCCCATGTCTGTCCTGCTTACAGTCGACAACAACATCTTAATTTACTTGCGGTTATCGAATAAACATTAAACAAAATCTATTTTATGGTAATGAGACATTTAATAAATATACAGGTCTATATCTTTAATTATAAATGCGTTTGTAAATTATTAATATATTAATAGAAAGTCCAATCTCCGGCACTAACACTCAGTCAGTAGTCCCTTATGTTAAATTTTAATGAACGTACCTTTAACTTAGCTTCTTGGCTAAAATTATCTTGGGAATGAAATTAAGGAAGTCTTGTTTTCCCACGGCAGTAGTAGTATAACTTTACATTTTAACCTTATGTAAACCATCTTAAAAAGCGAGACAGGAAAAAAATAATTTCATAAATATGTATATATGATTATGCCTTCGAGCGGGGATCGAACTCATAACAGTCAGCTGCAGTGTCACTGCGCCACGATGGCTTCAGTTATATATTTTCTCTCAGTTTCACGCTTTACCATGCATGTATGCGAGATAGGCTGCCAGAATTTTGTCAAGACAATCTTTCTCCGCTCTTAGTTCGCTCTAAATTTCACCAGAGAACGAAAATTAACATAATTTATTTAGCCAACAACTATCTCGATTATAGTCACATATAGAGATCAGTAAGTTCAAGTATGTAGGAGTGTGGTCGAAAGCTACCAGCATCTTGTAACGTTGTGTTACAGAAGTTGCTCGAAGCATTGTAAATGCTAAGTTATTTAAATTTCATTAAAAGAGCAAATTGTATGTAAATACAAATGCTTCAAATGTCTGTTAAAAAATTTTTTAAATGGATTTAAGAATGACGATTAAAGTTGCGTTGCCGGTATTTAAGCTGAAGATAGACGCGCTTTTTGAAGGTACCCATGTCGTCGACATGGAAACTACGATAGGTAGACCATTTCAGAGTTGCGTGGCACGTGGCAGGAAGTTCCTGTAGAAACGCACAGTAGTGGAGTGTTTTGTATCCAACTTTTAGTATTTTTGACCATTTGGATTAGGACAAGGTCATTTGACCACGAGGACAAGGCCGTACCTAAAAAATAGTAATTCATAAAATACTTCAGATAGGAATTCCATGTGAAAATACGTAGCAGCATTTAAACCGGCGTACTACTAGCTCCCTGCTAATGTAACTGGCTACTGCAGCTTCACGCTTTTTCTCGCATAGCAATATAGGCACAAATTATCTAGTGTAAAAACGCTCCGTTTTCCGCTTCAGTCCAAAATTCGAACGCGTTGAGTGTAGAAACTCAACTCCACGCGTTGGCTTTTGGCGGTAGCTAGGAAATTAAAATAATTCAATCCTTCAAATGGGAACCGAACTCATAACCATCACAACCAGAGTGTCGCTGCTATGTGTAGTGTGTTATAAGATAAGCCAAAAAAAAAAGACTAACCATTTCCCTCTCATTCACAGCGTAGAAGTAAAGTGCATATGTCGCTAACAAAATTAAAGTGTATTTGATTGAAGACGACGAAGACGGGATGCGGTAACAAATTAGCAGATTAAAACACGTCGAGTAAAAGTTCTATCACTTGAGCAATGTCATAAATATTATTGACATGTGCTTTTAGAAATCTTGAATGTCTTAAAAAACATGGCTTTTCGCGTATATTATATAAGACATTATCAAGGGCGCAGTTAGATATATTTTTCGATTTAGTAGTTTTTTCCAGGCTAAATTATTATTTTTCAAATTCAAAATAAGAAAATTCAATTAAAATTACTTTACCATTTAACTAAAGATGTAGAGATGTAGAAAATATTTAAAGGACATAAAATGTAAATATTTATAATAAAAACTTAAATGGAGCGGGATTCGATCCTGTCTGACGGTAATTTAGAGGCGTAAGTTGAGTTTTTAGCTTCACGGTGTTATCCCACAGGTGAAGGGTAGGCAGATGGAACCTAGTGTTAAGACACTTCTGTTTTCTACTTTTCGCTGAATTTTGGAGGCATTGTGTGTTACGTGGCGGACACTTTACCTCGTTACGTGAGCGAGGAAGTGAAATATTCAATATTATTATGTAGGAATATTAAATATTATCAAGTGGAAATGGAACCCGCAACCTGTTGTGCTTACAGTCGCACGCTTATGATCTTTCACCACGGTTGTCTCAGTATGGTTAACCTTCTTTGATTAAAAACCAAATCGCCCAAAACACTCCAAACAATTATAAAGTGAAACAAAGATTACAATTTTGAACATTTGATGTCTCTTTATCGCGGTGACATAATATCTGGCATAATGACCATATTACAGAGTTTTATTACTTCAGATACGAGATGATACAACGTTACGATTGGCGGAAGATACGTTTGATGTAATGAAATATAATAATTGCTTTTATATAAGTATTTGTTTGTACGGCGAATGTATGAATGTATGAATGTGTGCTTCCCTACCTCTTAGGTGATAGTGGTTACATGTCATTTTTTTTTCAAGAAAGTTATGGACATATTTCACAATAGTCTACAATTCATTTTATTATAATATGTATTTGTATTCCGTAAGTTAATTTGCGTGGACTACAAAACGAATCCAAACGATATCACTTTATATCCCGTTCATATTTGTAAACGTTTCGGAAAATTCTTTAAAGCGTTCTACTCCGAGTAGTTTCGGTCGGGTCAGGACAAGGCGCGGCGTTGATCTCTGCCACTCAATTCACGTTGCCTGGGAAATTGGGCGGAAAGTGGGAAATGGAGTGTCTTAACACGAAGTTCCTTCGGCCTATCCCACTATATGTGATGTGCACCGTCAAAAAAAAACATAGTAACTTAGTTTTAATATTTCTTATCTGAGGATGAAAGATAAGAAATAAACGTCTTATAAGGCATTCTATATTACGTAGTGTGATAACTTATATGGAAAAACCTCGACTGGAATCAAACCTGCGACCCTCAGTCGTAGGCGGTGTTAACTAACACGTGGGCGTTCTTTAAAACCACTGTGTCATTTTTGATTTGATATCTCAAGATCAAAGTGTTTCGGCCTCGACCTGGTTTTTCGTGGCAGCAAATTGAAGTAGTTCCATGGTTTTATAAGAGGGCATTGTGTGATGAGACTTTGTGGACTTGTAATTTGTATGTAACATTAACCTTTGAATTTCTGTATGAAGTGAATTTGTATGTGAACTTGTTTAAAATAATATAATAATTATAAGTAGAATATTAAAAGATGAGGAAGGAGAGGCCGTCGTGGCGCAGTGGCGCGCCGCGGCGCCGCGAGGCGTCGATTGTGGGTTAAATTTTCACTCACGGGGAATTTGTTATTTTCACTAAGAAAAATAAAATATTAGGAATAGAACGTCGTAACGCTAACGTGAAGCTAAGAAAAATAAAGATAGAACAAAAGTTTTATTTTTTATTCAGAAAGTATAGATAGAGTTGAGCCGGTCGCGGGGCAGGCGCACAAGTTGCGATTTTAAACGCTACGGTCATGGGTTTGATTACCACTCGGAGGAATAAAACATTTAATATTTTCTTTTCATAGCTCTGATAATAAGGCAAAGCGCTACGTTGAGTTCTGCCACTAAACATGTGCAAAAAAATTGACGCTTTTTTTAAAGTTGTTTCATGACACTTTCTCACATATACAGTTAAAAACCTTTTACGTAGTAACAATAAAAGCAACAACTAATGTTAACTAGATGTTAAGTTTTTGAAATAATTGCAAAATAAAAATATTGAATACAACACCATCACGCAATCATAAAGTGCACAACTCCATGTGCCCCGCGATGAGGCCGATACATACGAAATATTTAATAATATTATATTATGTAGAGTTTTTCGTTGAGCGTACTCATCTTAGGTTCGAATCGAAAAAATATGTATTAAATAGTAGTATTTGTATTTAATAGTACATATATCGAAGAAGGCTACTGACTATTATATCACCCACTATAGCTGAGGCCAGAGTCACCTCGGGCACTTGGAATGTATTGTAACTGGCACTAGCCTGCATCTGTAAAGGCCACAAATTATGGGGTTAATTCCCAATCGAGGAAATGAAATATTTTATTTTTTCATTTCCTCACTCTGGTAACGATTTCTGCTACTCAACACGCAATGCCACCAGAATTTAACGGAAAGTGCAGAATAGAAATGTCTTAACGGTAACAAGGTGCTTTAACACAAGGTTCCCAGGTTCCCCCTTCCTACTATGATACTGTGCATGTGTGCAACTGTGCGGGATACAGCGTGAACCATGAAATCAAAAAAAAGACAAAATTTATACTACGCGGAAAACAAACTGACCTAGCCCTCAGGGAAAATAATATTTAGTTACGTACTAAAAGTTCCTCTACTCAGACTGATATAGCAGAAGTCATAACAGTGAAGATATAATGATATTTTCACAAATGTCTCCCCAGAGACGCAGTAAGCGTAGCGTAATGTGTGATCATTGCGGAGACTCCGCGGAACTCGCTCTGGGGACTAAGAATCCCATCAAAAACATAAATGTGAAATGAGAGCCAAGTTCAATGTTTTTACAAAAGTTAAATGACATTAATCCCGGCGGTTGCCAGGATCTGCCTTTGGGCTCAACCTACACAAGATTTGACTCGATAATTTTTAAGGTATATATATTATATTTGCATGTTAGTGTACTTTCAGCTTTTGAACAAGATTATAAAATATAATTTAATCAACCGGTTTTACGGTCAGACGGTGCGGTGTTTACGGTCAGACGCTGTGTCAGGATGGCCTCAGTTATTAGTTTTTTTTTAATAAATGGCTTATACAAATATTTCGTCCACGAACGTATATTTTCTGTGACTAATATACAGGTGCAAATTGCCAAAATGTAAGTAATAGTAGTAACCCGAGGCATTAAGAAAACGAGCTTGCTTCTAATTTTCTCATGTCTTTTTGCTTTTTATAAGAACACTGTAATAACGTTTTTTCGTAATAGAACCCATAGGCCCCGTGACCTTTGAACAAGTAACATAATGACACCTTGATGTGACCAACTGTTGTTATGTAAGAGACAGCGTGCACAAGCCTACGTGAAAAATTAGAAAAGTAAGTTTATTTAATATTTATAAATACGAGTATGTCAACGTCGTGGAAGATTGAGGATTACTCATTATTACTATGGAAAATGAAAATTTTTGGTTTTTAAAGACGAATAAATTTAGGCCATTGTAGCGCAGTGACAAGTTGTCTGACTCCAAACGCGACGGTAGACACTTCAATTACCATTTGGTGAATAAGCTATGTATATAGATATGTATGTATTTTTGTGTACTTGCTCTAGCAAGAAAATAAGCGCGGCGTTGAGTTCCACCACTCAATACGCAATGTCTTGAAAATTGGATTGAAAGGGAAGTTTTAACGCTACGTTTCTGCTACCTAGCCTGTTACACACGGTATACAGGTATTTTATATACGAATAAAATGAAACGTCCAATATATTCCGGCAATTACTGATTTTTATTTCTTTTATTATTTCATTTGTAGTCCTACATTTTTTCCATAGCAGGAAATAAAAACGTGGATCAAGAGGAACCTGGTGTTAAAACACTTTGTTCCCCATTTTTTGGTCTAATTTCGAGATAGTGTCATAAGTGGTGGACCTCAAGTAACATCAAATCTTAAACTATCGATCAAGAGCAATATGTCAAAAAAACATCACACACACACACACACCACAATAAGGTAAATAATAGACTAAGGTATTGCCTATGTTCTACTTTAGTGTGATGAGTTCAAATCTTGTATATAAGTAATGGGAATATCCATTAATATCATCATTTAAGCTTTTGGTATACAAGCTAAGAACATTCGAGTTTTTTCTCAAAACCAGCGAATTATGTATTCCCCACGAGACAAAGCTTATAAATAATAATGGCACATTAAATCCCTCTTGGGATTCGTCTGCTTCGGAAGAACCAAACGGAACCTGCCTTTTAGAAATATATTTAGTAGATACATATATATTTTTTAAAATGCCCAAAAATCTCAAACAGCGGCACTCGAACCCATGACCTTTGATACAAGGTTAAGATAACCTAAGCTTATTTAAATCTATTTTGCTATCTGTATTCACAAAGCATGCAGAACACCGATAAAATAGTTTTTACTCCATGTTGATGGTTATAGTGGGCGAATAGAAATTGTAATCGATTTGTATTCGCAACGCGCGGCTTCTATTTGTAAGGGGAAATGTATACTTTACGTTTGATTTCTATATCTATACTAATATTATAAAGACTAAGTAAGAGCTTGTTTGATCGAACGCGCTACGCTTTCCTGAAGAACTCGTCGTTCGAATAGAAACAAAAAAATGTTGTGTATAGTCCATTCATCTAGAAAGGCTATAAGCTATATTATACATATTATGTTAATGTTAGTATGTTGCAACATATTACATATCAACGTAATCCACTGAATGCGACTGAACTGGCAACCAGAGTTATCTGCGGCGCTGTATAAAATATTTCTATTTGACCACGCAAGCGAAGCCACCTGTACGTACATATATCAGTCAGCTGATGCCAGTTTGTAAACGCAGATATGGATTGGATTTACATGTTTAAGTGTGTTTTTTGTATATAAAAAATATTTACTTATTTAGAAAACATATAAAAATGAGCGGGACTCGAACCCGCGCTTCCTGGAAACCGATCACGCGCTCTGACCACTAAGCCATATGTCCTCATCAAGCTACGTTGAAATTTTTATACGCTTGTTACAACTTATTTATGTAGTTAGAAAAATGTTAAAAATATTAAATAAATAGCTCTTGTTAGACGATAATTCTTAGCATTTATCTTTGGGTAGCGGAAATTTGTAAAAATCTCCCTACAGAGATGTCAACAAAATAAATAAGTTGTAACAAGCGTATAAAATTTTCCTAAGTAGATTTCCTAAGTGTGGAATAACACTTCAAAAGTGTTAAAAATCAAAAAAATATTTGTGAACCCCGTACTAGGTGATACAACCAGAATCTGCACAGCATCTGTTGTAGAGTTGGTTTATAATTTATTCAAGTTTACCATCTAATTGTTCTCTAGAAGCAGCGGTGCTTGACTTTGAGATAGTAAAAATATATTTATGCTACATAACCGTTTCAAAGTGTTATACAACAAACAAATAACATTAAATTAATTTGATAAGTGTAAATGTATGAGATATGTATCTCAGATCGTCATTGTGAGTGCTCCGTGCTCTATAGCAAATTGTTGTTTTGTTAATGTGTGGAGATGATAGACGACGGCAAGTGTAAGAAAGTTTTTAATTACTTAATTATTTAATAGTTGATCTAAAGCAAGAGTTGCTGGTCGTAGGTTTAAGCGCCGCGATGGGTAAACATTCAGATTTGAACCCATAATCTTAATTACGAAAATATATATATATATATATACTAGCCCTCCCGCGGCTTTGCCCGGTTCAACTACCTATAGAAAATATAAATATTTATTTAAGGCAAGGTATTTAAGAAAAAAATATTAATTACTTTAGTAAAATTACCTTTACCGTTATCCAATAAATAAATCTTAATTTAAGTCTTTTGTTAAGATATTTGATTTAACATGTTTAAATCAAATATCTTCCCAAATAGAAATATATCTAGTTATTTCACACCTATGTAGATAGGCGGTAAGTGCGCGCCCTGAAAAACAATTTTTAGCAGCCTTTACGAGTATCTTGCAGCGTTACTCCAATAATAATCGGTTCAGCTGGTCTGAAGGGTAACCAGGACAAACAGAAAGTTTTTAAAATGATTTATTGTGTTTTGGTATCGTGTAAATAACTATATACACTTGAGATGTATCCATCTATCCATGGATAAATATCTAAGTCCTTTAGAAATTTATTTGGTTTTGCTCGAAAACAAATATTATTATTATTTTCAGAAATATCTAATATGTATAATATGTACCACATAAGAAAAAAGTACGGAAAATATATAATAATAACAGAAAGAATGTGTACAAGGGATAACTTTTTTTTTAACATTTTTAAAGTATTATTCCACACTTAGGAAAGAAATATACTTATTTATAAAACGTATAAAAATTTGAACGTAGCAGGACTCGAACCCGCGCCTCCTGGAGTCTCGCTTTTTATACGTTTTCTAAATAAGTATTAAGGGATAACTTATCTGTAATAGAGATCTCTACCTGAAACCTTTGAATGTAGGAAATATTAAGAAAACACTTTTAAAAATTTTGTTAATAATAACAAAACTACATACAAATATACTTAATATTAATTAATGTAACTATACCTACGAAACATATGAACAGTATACTTATATAAACATACAAAAATATAAATACCAGTAAATACTATGAAATAAAGAAGTTGGAAAAGAAAAAAATAAATAATAGAGAAATATTAAAGATTCTAGTTGAAGTTAAGAAAATGTTGTTTTAATCTGATTTGAAAATTATTAAGAGACAGATTGCCAGCCAGTATAGAGTTAAGAAGTGAGTTCCATAAGCACGCTGCCTGAAATGTCAAAGATTTTTCAAACCTCTTACGAGCCGCCGAATTTTCTAACCGCATAGTACGTCACAAGTTAAAATACCATCCACACTACCTGGATACGTGGTACTCCACTGCTGTGCGGTTTCGTAGAAAATTCCATCCACACGCCACGGGACTGTGTAATGGCTTATGTAATGCTCTGTTAAAAAGAAAAATTGCAGTGTTAAGTTCCGTCACTCAATACGCAATACCCCTTAAAATAGATCTTAAAATACTATTTCTAAAGCTATTTCGTACATTTCTGTCAAAACTTTTATTAAACTTATACTTAGAAACTTCCGCCTCGAACTCGTTTTAGAACACTCAAACTAGAAGCTAATTAAAAAGCTTTGAGAGTTTAATCATTAGATATTCTAGGAGAAGGTGTCTGTATATTGTATTTATAGCTATAGTTATCTCACAGATAAAGTATTCTATTTATTGCAGATTTGCTATTTGAAATAGCAAATGAAAATATATCATACTTTATGACTTGTTCGTTTTGTTATCTATTCGTTTGTATTGTATAAAAATCTTTGTGTGATCTATATAGAGTAATGTAGAGTCTAACTAAAAAGTAATATTTGCTGTTTAACTAAAAAGTAATATGAGCTATTTTATATATTAGATTAGATTTTGTAGATTTAGATGAAAATGACTATAAAAGTAGTGGAATTGTGTCAATCGGGGGCCCATCCGGGGGCGATCCTTTTGGGCGAGCCACTCTCGCCCCTCCCAGCCCGGTGGCGCTGTTAAGACTAGCCCTGGTCAACAGCATCGGTGGCAGTTGGTTGTAGGCAACGACTCTTATTGGAAAGAAACTGGTATGAAGTATTGTTAGTAGGTGATATATATCACTTATTGCAATTACACAGTATCTCTTCCCAAATAGTTTAGAAACATAAAGACGATGTGTTTTTATCGTGTTTTTTTTAAAACGCTAACAATAGCTATATTAAGTAATATGAGTTAAATGATTACCGCAGTGGGTTCGGATCCACAAATATTGTAGTTACAGTGACACACTGTGCCACTGTGGCCTTTTTTAGTATTTGTACGTAATGTAAGATATTGAATACACTTCTCTAAAATTGGAAACTGGAGACAGGAATAACTTATCTCTAGAGCCTTTACTTAACTTTCCATCAAAATGTGAACTGAATTTTTAATGTCCATTACAGTTATAATAAAGTTGTTGTTAAACTTTAGATTATTTTCCTCTACTCCATTTTAGTTCTAAGAACGCGGTGTTTTTAAAGATCTTGATAAAGAGTATCTAACTGGCGAAATAGCAACCAAATACTTTTATAGCATTTTTTTCCAAGAAAAGTAGGTTTTTAAATACGAAGAATAAAATATAATGTAAACAACGTAGTACTTCTATAAAAATACTACTAAACGTTGCCGATCTTCTACTTTTCATTCAAATAAAACCTCAACGAAAGATAAAAGAATATCTCTTGTTCTATTTTACGCAATTACCTATTTATTTCACTAAATCTAAACAACGTTCAAAGCAATTATTAAAATTATTTAATAAAATCCTACCTTAAGGCAATTTATTGTATCTCCTTTATTATGAAACTACTTAGAAGTAATGGATGGTTATCGAACTATCCACAAATTTCTATTATGAATTTTAAGCACAAAAAATATATCGAACTGGAATACTTACATTAAAAATTAGTTGTAAATCGTCGTCGTCCAATTTTCGTTTTACTACCACTAATATTTTTATCATAAGTAATATTAAAAACTCAACATTTGTTTGTTTCTAGCCTTAAGAATGTATTTTTGATGGCACACTCAAATACTGACACACAATAGTTTCACATTTAAGAGAAATAAAGAAGACACGTGCCATATTCGTCACGATTTTAGAAATTCGATGAAAAATATAACTAATATTAAGCAACATCCAAATAATTAATTAATAAAACACCTTATAGTCACTCAATGTTTAAAGACGAAAAAAAGGTAAACTCAACAAAAATTTGCCGCGAAGTTGTTTTGTTTTTTACATATTACACAGATAGTATATGGTAGTATATGGTACTGCCATTAATTAAAATACTTCTCGAGCATACAATTAAATTTTTAGTTATTATTTATATTTATTTAATAAGTTTGATATAAAATTGTGTAAAATTTAAATAGAAACGAGTATTGTAATGTCACACACGCACCTACGAAAACTCAATAAGAAAGAAATGATTATTTAGAAATTATTTAGAGTATTGATAATTTAATTACTTGTTTTAATATAAAATCATGTGTATAGAAGTGTAATCTACATTTATTATAAACTATTGTGTTTTATTAAGCAATCATTCCTGAACGATATTGTAACACTTTCTATAAAATTGGCGCGAAACACAGAAGGGCCTGAATTTCGGACGACGTAGCTGAATGCCACCCTTCGCCATGTTGTATTTTAAGATTATAAAATTTAGGAGGCTATTTACAACTTTAATTATTTAATATCTCTGTTTATAAAACTACATTGAAGAATAAATAATTGCTTGTAAAAATTACATCTTTATTTATAGCTATTATGTGAAAAAAGACAATATCAAGAAATTGACACTGTTGGTTTTAGTAGGTATTATTAGTTTCGTGTATTGCTTTGTAACTAAAATATATATGGGTGACGTTCGGCCTGTCTTTGGTAATTTATTTATTTTATTTATTAATTTTCATTGATACCTCAGACAACAGACGGACAAACGGACAAAAAAAAATATGCGGACACCGATCCCTTAACATTTTATACATACGAGTAAGTATACATAGATTTTGTTTGAAAAAATGACTTTATTTAGGTAATTTCTTTTTAACCGACTTCTGTAAGAAAAGGAGATTATCAATTCGACTTTATTTTTTATATTTGTTAGGTACCTTTAGAACTTTTGACTGAGTGAACCGATAATTTTTTATTGTTTGAAAGTGAAAATGAAAGTGATTACCGTGTGGTCCTATTTTTATTGGTCCATTTCTGACAATGGTATCTAAAAATCTGATTCTTTTTTATTTGAAGGGATACACTTCAAGGATAGTTTGGTGACTCTCCGGTGTTGGGGTAAAGCGCCGAGTTGTTCCGCCACGCACCATGCAATGCCTCCAGAATTCGGTGGAAAATGGGAAGCGGAGTGTCTTAACACTACGCTCTCTCTGCTTACCCTACTTCATGCGGGATACAGTGAGAAGCTGAAAGAAAAAACTATATATTTCGATTCGATGCGATTTCAATATAAATAATACGACAGCATAAGGTTTTAATTATCCTACATTTTAATTATCATTAATTGCATGTTTGTAGTTATAGCTGCGTTACGTTTAAACCCTGTCGCAATCACGGCCGCTTAATTAGATATTCGAAACTAACAATTACTGTACTTGTCATATCGAATATCAAAATTTGTGGTTAATTTCCAAATATTGTTTGGAAAATAGGAAACGTAGTGTCGTATCACTAAGTTCTTTCAGCCTACTCTGATATATGTGTGATACCACTCAAGCTATAAAAAAAAAAGAGAATATCAAATTAGTTTCACGCTGCCGCCCCCACTCAGAATAGTAGGCAGGGGAACCTACTGTTAGGACACACTGTTCCCCGCTTTCCGCCGGCATTGTGCTTTGAGTGGTGGAACTCAGCGCCGGACTTTTGCCTTGGTGCCAGAGAGAAGAAATGAAAGTATTCGTAAATAATAATTCGTTCTGGATTCTGATCTGGATCTGGGGATCAAACCCACAACCGTCGCGTTACAGTCACACTCTTGTGTCCCCACTCTCGTGTAACCTTGCGATAAGACTACATATATTTAACATAAAAATATTTTTTTAAATAAACAAAAACATTCAACTAAACGAAACATTTAAGCTTTGTTATATTAATAAAGTACAAAAAGTATTCAATATATGATCGTGGGATATATTTCTTTATGGGAAAGACAAGGCAAACGAGCGTAAGGGTCACCTGCTGGTAAGTGGTCACCGCCGCCCACGACCCTTGCAACGCCATTTCAATTCACCAGTTATTTATTGCTTTGAGGTTTCTATAAGAGAAAGATATTAGTCTCATATGTTATTTATTATTTTTGAAACTGATAAAACCGTGATTTCGGCTTCATTGTCTTATTAAGCTAGGCCCGGCGAGAGCCAACACCCTCTGAATAATTATTGCTCGTAAACTTACCGTAGGCGGTGAAGTTTATTATTAAAATTGAAAATTCAAAATGCAACAATAGGTATAATTAAATTAAAAAAAATTAAATTAGCTTCACGCTGTATCCCGCACATAGCAGGGTAGGCAGAGGGAACCTAGTGTTAAGACACTCCGTTCCCCACTTTCTGCCGAATTCTGGAGGCGTGTTGAGTGGTAGAACTCAACGCCGCGCTTAATCTCGACACCAGAGCGAAGAAATGGAAATATAAATTTAAGTAAATATTTCATCTCCTCGAGTGGGGATCGAACCCACAATCAGTCGGTTTTGCAGTCACACCTCGTGCCGCTGCGCCACGACCGGCCTCAATATAATAAACATATAAGCTTTATTATTTATTTTTCTTTAATTCTTCCTGCTTAGGGAGAAACAGAGAAAGAGAGAGAGAGTACCTAGTGTCATGACACTTCGTTCTCGTGGGAATCAAACCTAGTCAATGCCACGATGCGCTCAGTTGCTTATATGTTTTTTATACTTATTTGTAGTTTCACACTGTCCTTATCCCTAATATAGCATGGTAGGCAGATAGAATGCGAAACTAGTGTGAATGCACTCCCGTTCTCTAATTTTCGGCGAGTTCTCAAAGCCGCGCTTTGTCTCGTTATTAGAGCGAAGAAATGACTGACCCAAGTTTGAAAACGTTATGACGTTCTCTTATGGAAATATTTCTATTTAATTATTTATTGCTAAAGCATTAATAACATTTTGCTTTGAATCTAATCCGCTATTAATAACCAGTAAAATAAAAAAAATATAATGAGATACACATTCTACATACTCAATTTTTTTGCTCTATGAAAAGAAAATATTTCAATGAAAAAAGAAAGAAAACTAAAGTATCACAACAAAAAACAATAAAAAAATTACTAATTCAACGTTCACAGTATTATAAGTTTAACCATTTAATAATAAAATAGGCTTCTTTCATTTCAGATAATGGCGAAGCATTTCTGAATTCAGTCGGACAGTTACATCAAGTATTAAAGGCGGTAAAGTGGAATTGGCTGTGGATACTTTTTCCATATCTCGGTATCGAGCGGCCACGCCCACAATCCCCCCCCCCCC
>JAATLQ010033565.1:0-18342 GCA_013421005.1 Heliconius erato x Heliconius himera | reverse complement strand
GTTTCGATAGGCTACGACAACACAAAAATTAATTAATTAAAATTAAAAATACTTATATAGTTACTAAAATTGCATTATAAGTAAGACTTACCCCTATCGCAGTGAGGAAGAAAACACAGTAACCTGAATGTCCACTATAGCAAAATCTAGGCACATTTCTTAAATTTCAAAAATTATAACAGTTACGAGCGGTCAATTTATATTCATTGCTACAAAATAGACACACGTCCATCTCCGTTCAACTCTGTTTAAGGGATCCTCCTACCCACACGTTACACATATGATTCATATAAAATACTAATAATTGAAGTCAAAATAAAATAAAAATCAATGTGCATAAAGATAGATTTGAACTCGGGTCGCGCGACTACTAAATCCGCGCCGATAGCCGCTGCGCTGTTAGATGTTATAAGCACCTGTTAAAATGTCCTATCTCATAATACCGTATTGCAGGTAAGCAGAAGCAAACTAGTATTAGGACATTTATTTCCCTCGCACCGTCCCATATTCAAAACCATGCGTGTTGAATGCCGGAATTCAACGCCGCACTTTGTCTTGATACCAGAGCGATAAAACGACCATGTAAATTAATTTAATCTCCCTAGTGAGAATTAAAGTCACAGCCATCATGTTTACGTTAAAACGC
This sequence comes from Heliconius erato x Heliconius himera, assembly GCA_013421005.1. Classification (NCBI taxonomy): domain Eukaryota; kingdom Metazoa; phylum Arthropoda; class Insecta; order Lepidoptera; family Nymphalidae; genus Heliconius; species Heliconius erato x Heliconius himera. The sequence goes on along the minus strand of JAATLQ010033565.1, from coordinate 17,696 downwards.
TTTGCCGCTACTCCACGACAATCACAAAATATTAAAACTAATTATAAATATAAATTTCAATTTAAAATATTTTTAACGTCAATTATACTAACAACGTTAGGCAATATTAAATATACAAATACCTTAAAACATATTAAAAAAACTGATTTCCCCCATAATATAACTTCGAATTTCGAGCAAAGCCACGACCGACCACTCGTATAGTATCCTGTCTAGACTGCAAGAAGTTGCTCCACTGGTTTTACCCCGCGAGTACTGTTATCTTCGGAGGTGATTTAAAAACCAATTACTGTCCAAAGTTGAAAGCTTGTATTTTATAAAATATTAAGTTGTTAAAGGAAATATTATGATATTTTAATTTTTTTGTGTTTATGTTATAAGTCGAGATAATGATATAGATGAATGGAGGCCGCCAGAGTAGTGCAGTGGCACAAGCGTGTGACTGTAAAATTACGACTGGGTTCGATTTCCAATCGGAGAAATTAATTATTATTTTATTAATATTTTTATTTCTTCATTCTAGTAATAAGACAAGCGCGGCGTTAAGTTCCGCCACTAAACACACAATGCCTCTAGATTTGTTGGAAAGTGCTATATGCGAGTTATAGCGTAAAAGCGACAAAAATAATGATATAGAGATTAGATTATTTAGTCATCACAGGAAGAATCTATTTAGTCTTCCATTGATTCACTGTATCCATAGCGTTGCAGGGTGAGGACTTGCAAATTGCAACCCAAGTTGAGGTTCGGATTTAAAAACATAAAAACCTCTTTTAATGCGCCTCAACACTCGCCTCCACTTTCCGAGTTCCTCTTTCTACCTGACCATATTTTATAGGTAGAAATTTAATTTACTAGATTATGGATAAAAACATTATAATCATATCAAACAAAAACACATTGCAGCTGTAATAGGAAGTATCTGGCTATAAACATGAGTTTTGGGTGCAAATAATTAATTTCATTTCTCTTATTAAATAATTACATTTCTAATGTGTCATTTCAGAAATATTTTTTTTTAGAAACGTTTAAAATTGGAACGTAACGGAACTTGAACCCGCACCTCGTGGAAACAGCTCGACCTAATAAAAACGTGTAAATAAAAGCATCTCCACTATTCTTAGTAGCTTTATGCACCTTGTGTGAATAAGTGTACAAGTTAGCAATATCTATTGTGGCGTTCTTATAAAGAGTATTAACGGCTTATCCCATCCAGTTTTTAACCAGAATTAAAGTAATATGACGCTGGTTTGTTTCTCATTAACTACTTAATTCGAACCTACTACCTATAGACATAAGGGTCTTTTTGTCGACAAGAGGGCGATAACGGTAGCGGGTTCATACAGCTGCAGGAATTTTAAAAGATTGTAATTGAAGATGGGTTTTTAATGTATGTATGTATGTATGTATGTGTTTCTATACAATTTTTGAGTTTGCAACGGTTTTAGATCGGAATATGATAAGTGATGTGCATGAATGATTTTTATCTTATTTTTGGCTAAAGAAAATCTCAAATTCAGAGTGATCGTGATTATGACAAATAGTGTGGGTTCTAATCTCTAAAAGTAACCCCTGTTTTTATTTTTTATAATCTTTTTTTAATACAAAGACGACTGTATTACCACTGTTTCTCAATTGAGTACGAGTAAAATATTCTGCTAATTATTCAAGAACTTGACTTGAGCAAAAACTGTATAAGATTCTTTTTTATATTTTCTATTCTTCGAACATCGCACTTACGTCAAAAATACGTCACGTTATATCGAAATAGTTACTTAAAAAAAGTTCAAAGTATAAAGAGTATGTTAAAAGCTTTCCTCGAGCCGAATTTCAACCCCAAATCCCCCATCCAACTGCGATGTCAATATATCAACAGATATAAATGTAAAGTTAAAATTTACCTATAGTAAGACGCATCACATTTTGTCGCGCGTAGTAGGGTAGCCAAATGAAATCTAATGTCAAGACACTCCGTTCTTCACTTTCTGCCAAACTTTCAAGATATTACATGTCAAGCGGCAGAACGCAAAACCGCGCAACGTCTATCAGACTTAAGAAATTAAAATAAATAAAGAATAATTATAACTCTAAATAGGAATCGAACACCCAACCGTTGCGATAACAGTCAGACGTCTCAATGTACCTATAGTAGGCACAACATTCGTAAAGTTCAATCCACAGTAACCATAGTAAACTAACGCCGTGCCGTTCAAATCAATACATTTCTCGTATTACAGGATACCTTAAAAGGTTCTTCTAATCATCTCTAAGGAACTAACCGAGGAATCCTGTGCGGTAACCGAAGGATTTATATAAAGTACAGGTATTCCAAAGGTTATTAGATTTCCTTGGGGCTTAAACAAGATTTTTTTTTGTATTTGGTTATATATTATAAGTAGCCATTCGCGGCTTCGTCTGCGTGGACACATAGATTATTGTAACGTAGCGAACATGATTTTTATAACATAGTAGTTAGTATATATATAATTCCCGTTGCGAGTGCAAAAAAAAAGAAAATTCAGGGCATCTTATAGCAAATCTTCGTTATCCTCGACCCGGTAAGCCTTCAAATCTATTAGTGAAAGCTGCATTAAATCTAGGTACAGACTGTGGGAAGTAACATTGTTTTATACTATGTAAAGATAATATTTATACTAAGTTATCGATAATACATAGCAAATGTTAAATGTATGTAAGTTCTCGTTTAACCACATTAACACATAGCATGGATAGACATATTAAATCTAGTGTAAAGACACTCTGTTCCGTCTCCACCTAATTTAAGAGGCATTGCATGTTGAATAGCGAAACTCAACGCCACGCTTTGCCTCATTACTAGAGCTTAAAAATAAAAATATTCCATATTTAATTCTCCAGTTGAAATCGAATTGTCAACCATCACGTTTACAGCCGCACACTTATGCTCCTGTCACAGACGGCCCCAGATATTTTTATACGACGGGTTTATATTTAAAATATTTGTATGTCCACGTTCTGAGGAAACAGCATTGAGTTATACCACTGATGGAGAACAGAGTGATTCAACGCTAATCTCTACCTACCTTGCTTTATGCTAAAAAACAGGTAAAAATTGGTACTTTGTCAAGGTACCGCCGTCAATAATCACCTGGCGGAAAGTCGAGGGAAGGTTTATCTTTAAATTCATTTGTCTATCCCACAAAATATCAATTACTTTACCTGAGACCACCTGTCTTGAATTTCTTTAAAGTATAATATTATCTGAAGGAAGCATTTCCTAAAATAAGCAGATTAACATTTGGGCCTAAAAACGATCGACTATCAAATTTTAAGGCTACTACTAAAATGTGTGTTAATTTTGCTTTTATATTTTTTTCACAAAAATATATTTATTATTTTTAATTAAGCTATCGTGGTGCAGCGGTACTGCGTGTTTGTGTAAATGCGGTGGTTGTTGCTCGATGCTCATTTTGGAGAATGAATTTCATATAATAGAATCAAAAATGAGGTGAATAGTGGGGAACAGAGAGTCTTAACGCTAGGTTCCCTAAACGAACGAAGTGAACCTATCGGGATACAGCGTGAAGCTAAAAAAATATAATAAATAATAATATATTGTAAACGTCGTTTATAGGTATTCATCGTTTTAAGCATACAAGCGTCCCGACTATTAAAGAGTTAGCGAGTTCGATTACCGCGAGTAAATATTTGCTTTATCCAAACAAAGGAGGTTGAGTATGAATAAAACAAGACAAGCCAAACTGTATACAATACCTACCGTATATTGGTAACAGTTTAGGGGAATATATGATCGATAATGGCTATTGTGTTTAAAGGTAGTCACTTTAAATTTACTTTGGGTTTTAAATATTTTATTTATAGGAAGATATTTTTTTAATCTTAGTACTAAAACAGCGGAAAAAATCTCAATGCCACACTTTCTTTTGTTACCAAAACGAGAGAAGAAGTAATGGATAAAAATCTACGGAGTGGGAATTGAACCCTAAATCTTCGTATATATGCAGCCGCTGCGCCACGGCGGTCCTAATAAACTTATAATAAAGATACATGTAACAAAATTGTTAGCGCAAGGTATTTACTAAAGGGAATAAATTATTTTTATTTCAAATTTTAATTTAGGCAATATCGTCACAATTAAACAGATGGTGGTGAACGATCTATTAATACTAGTTTCGCTCTACCTTAGTAGGGTACTTATTGCGGGATATGCCGTGATACTAAAAATAATGTACACAATTATGTATAATTCTCGTGTAAAATGAACCCGGTTCCACCTCCTTATGAATTCAGTGTCTACTTTTCTTTAGGAAATATAATCACCATTGAAGTAATTGTATGTATCATTAGACGTATACAAAATAAGCCGTTGGCCAGGTTGGCGTCTATAATAATGTAATTTTAAATTAAAATCAGGTCACGCTGCATTCCGCACACAGCGGAGTGGGCAGAAGGAACCTAGTGTTAAGATACTCCGTTCCCCACTTCCTTCTTCAAAATAATAGAAATTAATTCATTTCGTCGAGTGGGGAACGCGACTGGTTGTGGGTTCGAACCCACAACCAGTCGCGTTTACAGCTCACACTAGCCTATAATTTAATTTTATTGTTTTGTTTTATTAACACTGCTCTAAAAACGTTGGCCTTCTAGTAGGTATATGTCATTAGAATTATTTCTGACATTCGTGGGGGGTGCTGTTTCTATAAGCAATGTATTGTATTGTCATGTGGCATCTAGTAGACCAGAGCGGGGAAATGAAAATAGTTTTAAATATACCTAACTATTTTCCCGAATCGGAATCGAACTCAAAGCCAACACGTTCCTACTGCGACGCAATGGCTTCAAAATACGTAAGAGTACAACCAACCACCAAATATCAAAAAAATGCTCAAAAATTTTGGAATAGAGAAGAAAAGAATGTCTTAACACTATTCTGTCTGCTTAATCTACTATGAAGAAAAAAGAGAAGAAGTTTCTACTTTAATATCTCGCTGATGTGGAAAATACATCAAAAAAGAACTTTCGTTACTAATTAAGCAGATGTTAAAATTATAAAAGATGATTAACCATACATTGATTTATTATAGTTTTGTGGGAACGGCGAATGCAAGTAAAAAAGGACCTACAGACTACAGATGGCCGCGATCGTTATAGCTAAATGATGCATGACTAACTAAATATATTAATACTAACCATTTTTTACTTTAAAAGTTAACTAACCGACTTCAAAGGTGCATTTAACATAATTTTAATCGTTTAATTTTCGTTATACAATTTTTTTTGTTAATATTTTAGCTTTACGGTGAAGCTTCACAAAGTGTTTTAACACTAAATTAACAGGTTTTCTCTGTCTAACCAGTGATGTCCTCGATACAGCGGAAACAAAAATCTCTGTTCCCCACTTTTTAATGGAAAATCCCCTTTTTTCCCGTTCCCGTAGGAATTTCGAGTAATTCTCTGTTAGTACTACGTTTCCTAACCTACCTATATTCCAATTTCTAAAGTTCAGTAGTTTCGTCTGTGTTTTCTGTCAATTACTAAGTTGAACAGTATTTGTTGTACGTCCCAAAGTAAACGATTTTTTTTTCATTTTATTTTTATACATCTAGGAAAGTTGTAATAATACTTAACTTTTTAAATAGTATTGGTTGGTTACAAGTCTTAAAAACCGACCTCAATCGTTAGCAGAAACTTTAATTATATTTTTTTAGCCGCTACCTGCGACTTTTTGTGTTACTATAGATAGATTATGGCCATAAATTTTAAGCAGTTTTTTCGCCAACACCGTATGGTCCAGTGATTAATATGAATGACTAAAAAAAAGTTAAATTTAGGGTATACGTTGTAAACTGATCGTTTTTTTTTCTCTTCTAATTTACTGAGAAACGCTAAATTTATAAAAAAATACCGCCTTATATTTGCCCAGAAATTTTATAATACATATCTATATATTATAAAATTTCTGGATAGATTTTTCATATTAGATATAGATATAAGTACCTACATAGTTTCATATTAATAATATTTATGACTAGCAACTCGCTCATGGTTTCACCCCCTTGAATCACACAATTATTTGTTTACAAATTATAATTTTAAAGACAATATCCATACCTAGCCTATCTAGCTGTTCTTAAAATTAACGTGAACAAACGCACAGACAAACAGACAAAAATTTTAAAAACCATCGTTTTGGGTTCTGTTACATAATTTAATGCTACCAATCACAATTTCTCTTATATACCTTCCATGTTCCTAAAAACACCGTCCAGTTACGATTTGAATACATAAACAAAGTTTCCTCTGCCTACCCTGCTATGCGAGAAAAAAACGTGAAGCTGTGTTGTTGTTATATTAAATACTTCGCTCGGGAAATAAAAGTAAGTCGAAATTAAGACAAGTTTTATACGTCTTCGTTATTTTTTTACACCCGACGCAAACAAAGAGGAGATATAAAAAAATTGGAGTGTCTTTGTACGTGTATATTTGTATGTCTATCTGTGGCATCGTAGCTCCCATACGAGTGAATTGATTTTGATCTAGTTTTATTTTTTGGAAGGGTGACTCTTGATTAAAGAGGTTTCATAGTCATAATTCTAGAAAATATGTTCCTTTGTTTACTTTTTATTTTTTTTCTTGTGTCGGAGCTTTCTTATTTTTAAATATAATTTATTATATCACCTTATCAATACAAATCATTGTAACGACACATTTTTTCTAAATACAACACCTATACCAGTAATCAATTCGTTTTAATAAAATTACAAGAAATATACTCACAAGCAAACTCAATAAAAACTCCTTGACTCCTTATCTTCCCTTTACTGTTCCACGCGTAACACTCACAACTGTATTTTCCACCAAAATATTCATCTAATTCATTTCTAGTAATATTAAGTTCCGCTTCCACGACCCTAACCCCATTTTGAGGATCGACGTGCTCCAACTGAACAGTCTTATCAGTTCTTACGTCGTTACATTTAAAAAATACTTGCAGGGCATTAGCAGCTCTACATAGCAAAGTAGCTGGTTTGCTTCTTAATACATAAGAATTTTTAGGCTCTATTAGAAATATAGGTAGGCCGTCTATAGTTTCATCGTTTTCGGGCAGCGGTATGTAGTCGTCTTCCTCGACTACTGGTTTGAAGTCTGATAAATAGGGGTCAAAGTTCAAAAGACCGTCTGGATGAATGTATTCCGGTCGAGTTTCTTTTTCCGTCGTTTGGTCTGTACCTGAAAAGAGATTTTTGTGTTTAAATTTTGGAACATTATTGCGAAATATTTTAAAACTCAATGAGTAACGGCAGTTTAGACATGTGTGTAAAATCTAGCCCTCCTTTTTGTTTTGGTTGAGTCTGATTTAGTGAAACAAATCAATACTTGATTTGGTTCACTTGCGAAAAGTCGTCATTGCTAAGCTAGTTATTTACATTTGTATGACAAGATTGAATGGATTAATTTATTAATAAATTAATATTTTCATTTGCTCGCTTCGATCACGATCGGCATTGATTTGCTCCACTATTAACACGCAATGTCTCCAGAATTCGGCGGAAAGTGAGAAACGGAAATGTCTTAATTGGAACATTTATTACTCTAGGTTCTCAGGTTCACTTTGCTTACCCTGCTATATACGGAATACCCGCTGTATTCCGTATATAGCAGGGTAAGCTAGAAAAGAGAGAAAAGAAGCTAGAATAAAGAAAAAAAGCATTCTCTTTGTAAGCATGGAAAAATATTTGTTAAAGGACTTCTAAATATAATTGATACGTTATCATAAACGATAGCTGCTGGTTCAAATAAAAAAAAAAGAGAAGAAAAAATCAAAAATCTTAGGTTCATTTACTTTTTTATTGACTTGTTGATTTGTTATCTCATTACATATTTTATACACAAAAAAAAAACTATTTCGTATAAAAAAATCGTTGTGGTCAAAATTCTATACGACTTTCTATAACATACCTAGTTCAAATTTCAAATATTATCGAATTTTCGACCGCAAGAAAAATGTATAGGTACGGTAAGTAATTGGGCTTAAAAGTAATATGAAACCAGCTGTCCCTTGTGGATTACGTGGTTGGGCAAAGATGGAGGATTCATGGAAAAATAATATGATTTGTAAGGTTTTTTTTTGTTTAAACACCATAGTGACTTGTTCAATAAAATATGGTGAAGGTATGATGGGGTATATTTTTTGTTTTCACTTATTTAAAACTCCGTTCTGCACTTTTCAGTTTTTGAGACACCACATGTTGAGTGGCAAAACTGAACGTTGAGCCGTTTCTTGTTACCACTTACAAAAGTGACGAAATGAAAATAATTAATTTTCCCGAGTGAGAATCGAACCCACAACCGTCCCGTTTACAGTTCCACATCATACCATACTATATATTTTACGATCATACCATACATCTATAACTTAAGACGATAGCTACTTTAAATTATATATTCATATACTTACTGTTCTATTACAAGAACTTTCAATTACTCAATACAACATTTAAATATCGGTTATATTAGTGGCATTACAAATGTTCAAACAAAAATAGCTCGCGATAACCCTTTTAGTTACACACTTTAACCTTTTAATAGGTACCTATATGAAAAGTAATTGAATTCAATTACATCACTTATATTTTGACTAAAAATAGATGCAAATAGTGTAAAATTTGTATATACAATATTTGTATATACAAAGTTTTTTTAAAATCGTGTATAAAAAAGACATATCGATAAATCACTTTTTTTCCACACGGTAAAAAGGTCATATATTTTTTGAAGATAAAGAAGAAATATGTTTTGAATCATTTCGACATTTGATCATAAAACCATACCGCGTGTAGAGTATTAAATTCACCACAAAGGCGATATTTTTTTTTCTATATCAAGATATTACAAGTTAAGTGGTGGAGCTCAACGACGAGTTGTTTCTTACCAGAGCAGGGAAGTAAAGATAATTAAAGATTGAATCCACCACCGTCGCGTACAGACGAATAAGTAGGGAACAGAATGTCATAGCGCTAGCTAGATTCCTTTTGCCTGCTATATATGGAATATGCACGAAACTATAAATATATATATATATATATATATATATATATATATATATATAAAATGCTAGACACTTTGTGCTGCTGCGCCACGATTGTCCTCATATAATTATTATATACTTTAATCTTTATAAGTATACAGCCATAAAGTAATATTGTAAGCTCAACAACATAAGAAGAAAGCTTAAGTACTTAAAATGTCTAGGAAAACACCTTTGCTAATTTCTCATAGTTATGAAAAGCTACAAAGGAGAGAGTGTAGTGTTTTATTACTCTGCTTTCTACTTTCTGCTTAATTAAAGACCACAGACACGATAGCAGCTCAGCAGACTTTAAACACAAAGGTCGTGGGTTTGATTCCCATTTTCGTTTTTCCTTCTGGCGACAACGCAAAGCGCGATATTAAATTCCACTACTCATCACACAGTGTCTTGAAAATACTACTTCCTTGCTGTCTCTGCTACTCTGGTATATGCGGAATACACCGTAAGTAAGTAAACATATTTATTATTCTTTTTATTTATATGAAATTGGTATCCACGACCTTTGTTTTTGTTGATATACTTGTCGTTTAGTTTTGAATATTTTGCTTTTTGACTGGAGGAACTCAACGCTTTGTATCTTTACCACAACAAGCAAAATAGAGATATGTAACTCATGCATTCACCGTAATGGGAATCTAACCGACAACCACACCACAGTCAGATCCATCGTTAGTTAAAGGTTTATAAATAAGCTATGACAATAATACATAAAAAATGTTATAGATATGTTGAATCAAGCTTGTGTTTAATACAAAAACAACTATGAAATACCTCCATTCCGAACTTTTCCCAAAGACACTAGGATCACTAGAATCCGAAACGCATTACACATCACTATATTTTTTTTCCAAAAAACAATGTCACATTTCAAAATTATAATTCACTAATACAATTTTTTTATTGAATTTTTGTTCAAAATGTAAATTTTTCACGTAATTTAAAAGTTTGAAACGACACAACCTCCCCCTCTGGAAGCTCAAAGCGTACTGGTGATCCGTGATTCATGTATGGTGTTTGCTACATGTAATAATTAAACTACTATGGGAAGTACATACTTCCCATGTCTCGTTGTTCACAAGCTGATTGTGGGTTTGATTTCCAGTCGGAGGAATGACTATAACATATAAAGAATATATATTTATATTCTTGATATGTTCAGCTATTCAACGTACAATAAATTGAGCATAAGTGGGCAACAGAGTGTCTTAACACTAAATTCTCTCCGCTATACAATTAAGTGTAGATTATGCGCTGAAACAATAAAGTAGGTGCTTACTTTGCATTACACATAAAAGTTGTCGTTAAAATATTTTAAAAGCTCTTGAAATGTACTCATTGGAAGAGCTTAATGTATTTTTAATAACGCTCTTGTGCGTATAGTATTGTAGATGACTCAATGGATTTAACTTAACAATGCTATGTAATACTTAGATATTATTTATTTTGAAAATGTTGAGTATTTGAGTATAAAAATACTTGTAATAGTAATAGCAAATATGTGAATAATGTACTGTAATGTAAGTGTACTACCCTCTTAATTCTTCTTATCTTACGATCTACAAAAAATATCAAATATATTTTTTTAAATATAAATAAATATTACTTGGAAATTACAAAAAACAAAAATTACAAACAATTTTTTTTACATTTTCTAAAAATGTTTTTACATTTTTAACATTTTTAAAATGTTATTCCACACTTGGGAATAACTAAATAAGTATAGAAAATACATGTTTTAAAATTTTGTAAGAATAAAGACAACAAATATTAGCTTCACGCCTTTTCCGGTTTAGGGGCATAGAAAAACTAGTATGAAGACACGTTCTTCCCCGATTCATTCGAATTCGGTATATTGAGTGGCGGAATTCAACCCCCCACAACAAAACGCCAACAACAATATTTATTTAATTTATAACAAGTAGCGCCATCTGTTGATCCAGTAATATAACAAATGAAAAGCTTTTGGCACTTAAAAGCTTTTCATTATTAGACTGAAGCTAGTTCGTAGATTTAGCGATAGATGGCGCTATTTTTTAAAATAGTTAACCACTGTCACGTAAGGTGGTGTTGTTATTACTCTAAAATATATCGACGGTTGAAAGGCCAATTTTTCTAAACGCCAGTTTTTGCAATACTGAGTTATATACATATTTGAATTCAGTGGGTTTTTCTCCGTCTCTCCAGCTCTGTTTCATAATTTCCAGAACACTTTTTTGACGCTTGAACCCTACATTTACTTTGCCCTCATTTTGAAGTCCACTGTATCAAACCACATAGAAATAAATCATTATATTTTATTACTAAGTCGCTAAAACCACTCATATTTTTTCTTAAAAAAAATTAAAAATTAAATCAGCTTCACGTTGTATCCCGCAAACAGCAGGGTAGGCATAGGGAACCTAGTGTACACACTCCGTTCCCCACTTTCTGCCGAATTCTGGAGGCATTGCGTGTTGAGTGGCAGAGCTCAACGCCGCGCTTAGCGTCGACACCAGAGCGAAGAAATGGAAATATAAATTTAAGTAAATATTTCATCTCTTCGAGTGGGGATCGCACCCACAACCAGTCGATTATATAGTCACACTTCGTGCCGCTGCGCCACGACTGGCCTCAAACGACTGGCCTTTTTTCTTATTTTTTAAATATGTCGCTAAGCGGATTTTCCAAACTATTCCACTTTTTTTAGTATTAAGTGTACGTACACATATTTATTGTGTTTCTTAAATGTTAAATTTAGTCGCTTAGTACATTTTGCATTTCATCAAAATAATACGACACATCGCTTGAGCCAATTTTCAAATATTATTTTATTTCTTATTATTTATTTCTTAAAAACAATGACAGTTTAAACATAATGACAACATTGAACAAACTATTTCCAACAACCAACCAACCAACCAACATTGAATCAAATTTATTTATGACAGTGGGTGAAACATTTATATGAATCAAAATCGATCAAACACAAGTAGAAAAGTCACCAGGAAATAAAAGGATAACGAATATTCGTGTCGTTTATATCATAGATAATTTCTTTGTGTAAAAATAACACGGGCATATATATTAGCCAACAAGTACGTGAAGGCCAATTTTTGTGAGCCACTACTGATTTGAGTCTCTTTATTTCTAAAAATAATAGTTTACAGAAAAGAAAGTTGTTATTCCTTAATTTTTGTGTAGTAATACCGTCTTATGACTATCGAATCACAAGTCCTCATGCTTTTCACTGACATTGAAATGAATGAAGGTTTTTCTGTAGTTATACTAATTCTTACTCTTGCATCATATTGTTACTGACTCCCCACTCTAATCAATAAAATATTTAAATACACTTATTTAAATTATAATTCTAATATTTTAGTATGGCTCGTGATACGTCTAATATAGATAGAACCCTTACGTAGTGATCGTAAGTGATCCAAGATCTTTTAGAGATTCAGAGGTAAGAGTATTAATATGAAATGTACCATAAATTTAATATAAGTACAATAAAATATCAGCTTCACGCTGTATCCCGCAGCAGCAGGGTAGGCAGAGGGAACCTAGTGTTAAGACACTCCGTTCCCCACTTTCCGCCGAATTTTAGAGTGGCGGAACTCAACGCCGCGCTTTGCCTCGACGCTAGAGTGAAGAAATGTAAATATAAATGTAAATAAATATTTCACTTCCTCGAGTGGGGATCGAACCCAAAACCAGTCGATTTTACATTCCCACTTTGTGCCTCTGCACCACAACCGGCCAGACTATGACATGTTATTTATGATAAATAACATGTCATACTATGTCCGTTTTAATCTCCCGTGAAATTTCTTAAGTATATCGAATACGTCCTATCCTCCTCTCTGTTATACCCAGTCATTACTGATAGTTATAACTAAGGAGGGATAGTAAGTGGCCTCGCACCCGCCACTTACCGTGGATTCCGGCCATTCGGCTCTGAATCCTACAGGACGGATCGGAAGTTTACATTTATGATTCTTATAATGCTTTTGCGAAAGATCAATTATTAAAAAACTGATTCAAAGACCGAAGTCTAATATAAATATTTGCAGTGGAGTTGAGATTATTATATATATATAGCCATAATTACATGACATATAACTCTCTGCTTCACATATCAGATCCCCGAAATCCCTACCGCCAGGTGGCCGATTATGTGAATCCATTTCAGTTTGTTTCTTTAGAGGTTTATTACATTAATATACCCATTTAACGTTCGTGTATGTTTCTTATAACTATATATTTACTTATCGTATCTTAATAATATTGAATTCTTTTTGTATAATGTGACGTGTTTATTATTAAAATTAGCTTCACGCTGTATCCCGCACACAGCAGGGTAGGCAGAGGGAACCTAGTGTTAAGACACTAGGTTCCCCACTTTCTGCCGAATTCTGGAGGCATTGCGTGTTGAGTGGCAGAACTCAACGCACTATGGGCAATCGAGGTCTGTATCAGATCAAAAATCGATAACTTTTTTATTTGTTTATCTTAACAAATGAATTTTTGCATACGCATAAAGTATAAAATTGTACTTAAGATAAAGTTCAGATTTTATAATTTTATTGGAGTATAAATATATTAAAAAAATAATGAAAAAAAACATTATTTAATCCTTAGTCCACACTACTTATAGTAGTAATAAAAATGTATTATTAAATTAGTTTATTTATAAACAATGTTTCTTAAGCTGTTATCTATTTGAGTAAGAAATTAATAGTTATGATTACACATACTTAGTTAATAAAATATAAAATTTACAAAAATTGATTTACAAGTAGAATAATATTAGAAATGAATGTATATTACATAATGAGTATATTATATTTAAATATACTTGGTTCCATAATAAGTTCATTCACTTTTAAAAGATCTAGGGTATCTTCATCAAGTGCCTTCACACTTTTGCTATACTCGTATGTCTTTCTATGACTGGAAATGTATGGATCTGATGTGTAGAGAAGAGTATGAAATACATCCTCATTTGTAGCTGATTGAGAGCACTTTCTGGCATGATATAGGCGAAATTTTTGATACTCTGATTTGATACCTTTGTTATTACGGGATTCTTGTGCACCTTGTGCATTCTTGAGATCTCATTCGTTTGTTAGATTCCTTAAATACATGTATTGCGCTTTGGTTAAGTCCAAATCAATAAAAACACTCAATTCCTCTCGATCCGATAGCATTTTTCTCTGGCTTGCGTTTTCTATGAGATTCAAATATAGAGAAATTGTATCTTGGTCAGCAAGCCTTAGTTTTTCTAACGAGTTTTGCTTCTAATTCTCCTATGGAACGTAAGCCCTGAACGTTGACATTGCAGATGTGTCCAAAGCCATATTCACTAAATAGCGCGGTATTTTCACCTCTTCGTTGAATCTGATGAGTCCCCATAGGGACACAGGGTCTTCCGCGTTTTCCAGAAGACGTCGATGGTGAGTTCTAAGGTGCTACTTCTTCAATGATTGGTAAGGTTAAAAAATATTCAGAATTAAACCAATTTTCGTTGTTTTTTTTAAAAAACGAATCTTTTTACCGGGACGCTTCTGTCCATTGCTTATTAAAGGAACGAATAAGATTCCTTTGAATGTCGCTGATAATAAAACATATGTTGTCTACACGAACATGATACTTTTCTTTAAGAAATATTAATGGGTAATATTGATTGCTTCAATTTTTTTTCCTCCTTCAATGTATGAGTATAATTCACGCTTGCAACACTTGAAAGTATTAGCCACTTTGAAATTTAGTGAAGTTACTTAACAATCAAACGTCTGTTAGTAATTTTGTTACTAATTTGTACGAGTGTTATTAAATTAATTCACTCTATTTATATAATTTCATAAACGAGGGTATTGTGCATTTTATTAATTAGTTATACCGCAAAATGTGTGCAAAATGAAGATAAAACGTTCTTTTATTAATAAATAACAATAATTTCATTGAAATTTACCGTAATCTAATTAATTAAATAATACAACATTAGAAATTTCAATAGATAGAGTTTTCTTGTTCCCTGACTTGTATCGTAGTTTTCGTGATAACTTCTTAAACCGCACGTTTCCGCAGCTGATTTTTATAAATGTTATTTATGAATACCTGGACTATAAAACAACATCAAAAGTAACGCGTCGGTAGACGTCGGTAACTGTCAAAAGTCTCGATGAACTTTAAGTACGTACTTTTTTTCCCTTCACTTATTGTTAATATTTTTAATAGGAATATAGTCACAAAATCCACAATATAATAATTGTTTTAAAATCTACATACTATAGGCTTTTTAAAAATATATAACACTTTATACTTATTTGCACATTTTTTTAAGGAAATTAAGTTTAAAATATCGATGCGCACAACCTGTAATAGACAGTCTTACGTATTACAATTTCTCACAATAAAAAAAAAAATATTCCAAATGTAATTCACGAAAATTAATTCATTACATAAAAGGTCCACTATTATACTATTTAAAAAAAATAAAAAGTGCGTCAGGGACGACTTTAGTAAAAATGAATTTTGATCTGCCGTTATTCTACCATTATCCATAGTGCAACGCCGCGCTTAACCTCGACACCAGAGCGAAGAAATGGAAATATAAATTTAAGTAAATATTTCATCTCCTCGAGTGGGAATCGAACCCAGAACCAGTCGGTTTTGCAGTCACACCTCGTGCCGCTGCGCCACGACCGGCCTCGTGTTTATTATTTCCGTATGAATTCGTTAATATAGTATAATTCTTATTATAATTATTACCTTCGTGCACTTATTATATGCCTTAGTTTCAATATTAATATAATTTATATACACTGTTATTGTAACGCCTCTTTTAAACAGAACCGTCGTAGAATAACTCGCACACACCCTGCAGTTGTTTGTCTGAACTGACACTAGACTCAGAGTTGTGGGAATGTAATATAGAACTCATTAGTTGAAAATACTTAGTTATCGGCTATCGCTGGAACAGCCAGCGACTCCAAGTAGACACGATTCTACTACCAGTTCAGTAAAGAACCTCAGTGCTGAGAAGAACTGGCGGAAGAAACTCAGCAGCAGAATCCAACACTACTAAAGCAATTCGCTTATACCAAATACGTCAGCACCAGTGTCGCCCGGCTACGACGGTGACGCATTATGTTTATGCGGACGAATATAGTATATATATAAATTAAATCTATAGCAATTCACTTAGCCAAGCACATTAGTACCAGCGAAGCCAAGCAGCAGTCGGTTGTGACTATATTAGTTAATAGTAAAACATAGGGTCAATGAACTCTAACCGTCGTGTAAATCGTAAATAATTAAAATTTGGTTAATATCTAATATCTTTATGATATTTAATTAAATATATTGACAGATTAATTAAATATATTGCAGAACATTAAATAGACTCATATTATATAGATAATATTTATAAATTGTAAATACGTATTTTGAAATAATAATTTTATATCATATTATAAAAGATACTATTATATTTATATTTCCCTTTGTAGTAATATGTTAAATATTTACTAATATATATAGAAATTACACTTATAAGTAATTATATTTCACCAACCCTATTTAACTCTCATTTCACAATTCACAAACACACATCTAACAAAAATGGCGGCAGGCATTCTGCGTATAGTCCGACATAACCAGTATTGCGTATGGGAAGCACGCGCGGTAGAATTGCGCAGAACGCGTATTTTGATATCTGCACATAGACATCCTCTCACGCCGCACCGATTCCCCGCGAGGGCTCGCGGGGAATCGGTGCGGCGTGTGGCGGGGCGGTAACAACACTACGGTACAGTCAAGCGCGACGCTGTTAGTTCAATACTATGAAATATTATTATATGAATGAATGAATGAAATGAATAAAGTACTGAATTGTAATTATTATAATGGGGCCACATCCAAGTCTTCATCAATCCAAATTCAATAAAAAAGTAAATATTTTTTTTTGTTTGAACCGTATATATATATATATATATATATATATATATATATATATATATATATATATATATATATATATAAAAAACAAACAAAAATATAATTAAATGTATTGATGAAGATATCATTTATTAACTTAATTAATTAAGTAAGACCTTGTATATCTATATATATAGCGTGTGAGCTCGATTGTACTTATAAAGATGTGTGGGTACGATTTTTCTGTAAGGACGTAGCGGTCACACTGACGCACCGTAACACTATTGGCAAAGGGATACCAGACTTTAATTTTTTGTACCTCAAAACAGATTTTTATAATTTACCCAATATTTTTTTTAATATAATCTTTAACTAGTGTAAATATTGCCAAATAATTCTTTATCCATATTGTATAGTACTGTGTATTACGCATACTCAATATTTATGTTGTACATAGGTGTATATAGTATATACATAAATATCATGTTTTATTAGTTATATAAGCAGAAGTTTAGTTTGAAATTACTCCTGTTCATTACTTTAAAAAAAATACTTTTCAGGCTAGTCTCGATTATATTCTCGACAACGATGTATGGAACTGCTGATTTTTTTTTCAATATTTAGATATCCTCATAAAATTTTTGCAACAATTATTACATTAGAATATATTAATATAAAAAAAAAT
>JAATLQ010033564.1:18341-94823 GCA_013421005.1 Heliconius erato x Heliconius himera | reverse complement strand
AGTTGGAGTCTTATCGAGATGCACCAGCATGTGACCAGGCAACTGGATAATAAATCAGCTACGTCGGGGACGACGCAGGGTCAGAATGGCCGAATTAGGAGACTACTGTACTACAATATGTCAACTGTCAAATATAGCACTGCAATGTGTCAGCTGTCAGTGTCAACATTTTGCTCGCTCCTGTCATTTACTATAAGAGTTACTGATTTAAGCCAGAAGGCACATTTCCCGCGCAAACGATAGTATAAATGGCAGTTGTATTCGATGTGATTTGTTATTAGGTTGTTACTAGTTCATTGTTAACAAGTTATAAAGTAATTGAATGTTTTTAATTAATAAATATTGTGAATTGGTTAAAAGTGCTGCTATAATTAACACTGAGTAAATACTTATATATGTTGTCAAATGTTATTGGTGTTTTATATTAGTTTCTAGTCATTTAAACTTCAGTTAATATTTATTTTGATGTTCAATACATAAACCTGTATTTTGTTATATTAGTGTTGTGTTGTTTTCCTTTTTACATTTCACTTCTGAAACCTTATTATATATATATATATAGATTATATTACAAAATGCTAATTAATCCGCAAATAAAAACAAGTAATACAATATATAAGTTAAAAGATTGTGTCAAATTCAGTCTTATTAGCGTGTGAAAGACATCTCTGGAAGTTTTTCAGTTTAATTCTTGGTTTGATTCTTTTCAAGTACAAGCCTAATGCTATTTTTTGGAAGTTTCTTTATCTTACTACTACTCTTTATATACTATAAAATGTGTTAATTATTTTTTTCACTTTCAGTGGAATTGTTGAGGCATTTTGTGTTGGGAGGCAGAACTCAACGCCACGTGATACCTTGTTACCAGGAAATGGAAATAATATTAAATATTTAATTTCCCGAGTGAAAATTAAACCCACAACCCAGCGCCACGAAGCCACGGCCTCGTGATGATAGGTATAAGGCAGGTATCTGGCATAAGACAGTTGGATTCGTTCGTTCGTTCGGAGTTATTGTTTGAATGAGATATTAAAAAACAATTAATTATTATTAGAGGCTAAGCGCGGCGTTGAGTTCTGCCACTCAACACGCAATGCCTCCAGAATTCGGCAGAAAGTGGGGAACGGAGTGTTTTAACACTAGGTTCCCTCTGCCTACCCTGCTGTGTGCGGGATACAGCGTGAAGTTGATTTTTTTTTTTTATTAATTATTAATTTTAATACGTACAATTTCCAAGCACGGTGCAAAGAGACCTCTGTACACGCATCCTATACTCAAATTGATAGGGTTTGATCCATTGACGTAGAGAAAATCTGGAGTATAAAGCAGGCAGCCTCTTCCTGCTACCCATTTGTAGACTTGCTCGTGGTACCACACGTTTCGAAAGTTACATTCTTTTCCTGTATCTATCGGAATTACGTCTGGTGGTTCCTACAAAAAAAATATAGTATAAGTATAAATTCTTGTAAAGATAACCAAACTATATCTAATTAGGCATTTATTATATTAGAGATATTTTTATCAAATAATTATTAATTCAAATCAATAAAATGTATTAGAAAAACGATGTTCACGATAAACCAATCATCATCATAAGGAAATTAATATGTTATCAATATTTCCATGCGCTTAACATTCTCTTTGATATTTGTGTAAATAATAATCAACATTTTATATAAGAGTTGAAATAATCATAGTAGGAGATACTATAGAGTTTCGCTTCCAACCAATCTTGTAAGATTGGTTGGAAGCGAAACAATCATAAATAACCAAGGTTGTACACAAAAAGCACAACATTTTTATTTAAGGATATTTAATATTTTTATTACCCATTTTGATAACAAGACAAACCGCAGCGTCGAGTTCCGCCAATTGTGAGGCGTCCGCAATGCCTCGAGAATTGGGCGGAAAGTGGGAAACGGAAACGTCTTATAGGAGTGGAGTATCGCTTAATACTAGGTTTCCAGTTCCCTCTACCTACCCTGCTATGTGTAAAATACAGCGTGATGCTGAAATTATAAAATTATTAGATATGTTTCTAAAGGAATCTAAACAACAAAAATGAAAACATACCTCACAAATGTAGATATTAGGCCTTTCACATGCAAGGCCGTTAGCGTTCGCCACTCGAGGGTTACGTTGGTACTGCTGCCACATATGTAGATCATCTTTGATCGGGTTAATGCCGTTGAGAAATACATCCTAAAGAGATAACTTAATCAATTTTACTCATTATCTAATGTATCTACTTACACACGCAAATTAATTATAATTTTCATGTTTCTATTTTAGCTTCGCGCTGTAACCCCACAAAACATTTCATTCTACATTTTCAACCTGAATTTAGGACATTGTGTGTTGGGTGGCGGAACTTAACGCCATATTTTATCTTACAAGAGCGAGCGGTAGAAAGAATATAATTCGATAAGCAATTTTTTTTAATGTAATAAAACTATGTGGTGAGAAATGTCGTTATTCCTCTCATTTTGAATAATTTTCCAGATTCACGCTGTATCCCACAGCAGGGTATGCAGAGGGGACCTAGTTTCACACTAGCATTCTACTGCAGCGCTAGCGCACTCTGTTTCCCATTTTCGTTGCGTTCATGGTTAATAGAAATAGCTAAATCACTTTAAAAGGTAGATTATCTTGCTATTTATTTTTTCACCCATAATCTGGATAGCCACAAAGAATTTAGTGTTAATTATTAAAAATAATTTTGTGTTTTCCCGAGGAATATTACTAACCTGAGCTTTACATACAGTCCAAACGCAACCAAAGTAAACAATTAAACACGTTTTATTCATCACCCACATCGTATATCACTTTGGCACGACACAAAAAAAACATTATAGAAATCACTTAAAAGAATAGAACATTTAGAAAAGGAGAATCCTAGGCCAGAGACGGAGTCGAGTCCAGGTAAGGTGACTAAATAGATACAAAGAAGCCGTCAAACATTCCACTTAGCAGAGAAACCATAACAGCCTTTGTCGATTGTCTTGAACATTGAAATTATTTTCCGAATCCAAAGACATTGACAATTGTACTAAACAACTGTTTACTAATTATCGTCTACAATCCATTGTTATCTTAGATTAATATCATGAAACACGCCGTGATTTGTAAAATAATATATTTCGTTATCAAATATTCTATATTTTTACATCGAATTGATCGATCTTAATGAATAGATTGCTCAATTTAAACTATTAAAGTAAATTAATAAAGTCAACATTTGTAAAACTAATATTTAAAAATAAGCTATAAGAGTAGAAATTATCCTTTTTACTCGTACTAAATTCGTTGTAGACAGGTTTTTTTAATAATTTTTACTACAATTATATGTAAAAATTACTTAAAAAAAACCTGTTTTCTTTAATTGGAGACTGCATAATCTTAGGATTAGGTCCTTAGGTGTTCAATATGAATTCAAAATATTGAACATTTAAGGTGGTAAAGTGAGTAAAATATGTAAAAGTAGTTAATCCATTTTTATAACCAGATTGTGCTAACACACTTCCTTCTACCTACCCTGCTGCGTGAGGGATACAGCGTGAAGCTGATGTTTATTTTTTTACAAATAATTGTATTAAACAATATTCATATTTTTAGTTTTTTTTAGTTAGTGAATTAACTACGCTACTTTGTACGTATAAAGATATTTTTTTTGATAATTAGTAGAGACCTACTAGATTCAAATAAATGAATAATAATAATGCATAATTAATTAATTATAAAGTTTGAAAATATTATATTATTATTTTTTGTTTGCATTCTCGTTTGCTTGGACTTTGCGCCTCGCCATTTATATTTCTATATCTATTTCTAATTGTATCTTCGACTGTAACACCTAAAATTCCTTTTCTTAGGGTTCTGAATCATTTTGAATTTGAAAAAAAAAGGGACCTTGTCGTACGTCTGCCTGATTAAGATCATGTATCTTGAGACCACGTCGGTATTAAGCTCCATTAGGTAGGTATTCAAATATTCAGGTCTAAAGTCACTTTCAAGCTTCCAAGTCAACGCAATAAATAATCTTGTATTTTTTATTGCGTTGACTTGGAAGCTTGTTTACGTAAATATCGATAAAAATACAACAAAACGATTATATAAAAAATACTTTATTTAAATATGAAAAACTTAAATGTACGCAATGCAGCGGCTATTTTAAATATAGATATTCAAAAATACAATTCTTTTACATTTGCTCTGAGTTCTTTTACAATAGAATAAAGTAACATTTTTGATATTCTCTTTTGATAAACAACGATATGCGCGTGTGTATCTATTTATGGCGACAACTTTTAAACCTGAGCAAGTCTTAACAATACAAATGTACTGGGTATGTATTTGTTTTTTAACTTAACACTTTATCACATATATGAGAGTAGCTAGAGGGAACCTAGGGAACCTAGCATTAAGATACTACGTATCGCATAATTTTCGAGACATTGCGTGTTGAATAGCAGAATTATTTTTTTTTGTTCTACTTAAATACTTATAATTTATTGCATATATTCTATTTGGAATTTTATAAGATTATTTATAAAATGTTTTCTATATTTTTTTTTAATATATTCTATCTTATTAAATTTTCCATTACGAACATTTAAAGTAACTATAAAAACTATACTTACAAGTAAAGCTTATTATTTTTTTTTATTGGCCATGAATTTACAGGATAAAAATGTATGGAATTAATATCTATTGAATGTCGTGCTGGATAGCTGCCATGTTTATACAATAATTAAATAAAGAATACTTTAAATTTGAATTTAAATTGGTGTCTTACTCTCTAGTAATAAGTAGACAGAAAGAAACCTAATATCAAAAAATTAAAATAATTTTAATACAATATACATATGAATAGAATCAAATTTACAAAGATCGTGCTTACAGTCAGATATTGAACTACTGAACCAATATAGTGTCTTGTACTATATTATAACCGATGTGGTATTTTAGTCTATGTAATTTTAAATAATAATCTATGTACATATGAAATGTCATATTAGTATTGTAATTTTTAAACTGTCATTTATATTAAAAACAAATATGGTTAATATTTTAAGGAGAAATATGTGGTGGGTGGGATCAGTGATAAGCAAGTGGTATAAAATAATTGTGACTGCTAAGCCGGAGGTCACGAGTTTGATGTCCAATGTGCCAGCACAGTGAGTTGTGTAATGTATTTAATATCTCTATTTATATTTTTTTAAATACATATATTGGAATTTAATATATGTGAACGGAGAATGAGTGCCGCAATAGTAATAGATAGATATATTATAACGAAAATAAATTTATAACCATATTGTAAAGTAATTATCATAAATCTATTTGTTTTAAATGTAATCTAAAGGCCAGTCGTGGCGCAGGGGCACAAAGTGTGATTGTAAAACCTTGACTGGTTATGGGTCCGATCCCCACTCGAGGAGATGAAATATTTATTTACATTTATATTTTCATTTCTTCGCTCTGGTGTCGAGGAGAAAGCGCGGCGTTGAGTTCCGCCACTTAACACGCAAATGCCTCCAGAAATTGGGGAACGGAGTGTCTTAACACTACGTTCCCTCTGCCTACCCTGCTGTGCGCGGGATACAGCGTGAAGCTGAAATTAATCTTTAAAAATAAAATAAATAATCTATACAGAAAACAACGAGAGTGTTGCCCAAAGCCACTTCAATTAGGTACATATATTCTAACACAATTAAACTAAAACGTAGGTGATGTGATATCAAAATTTCGAATAATTAAGATTTTCTTACATTTCCTTAGGGGATATAAGTTTTATCGATAAGCTTAGACACGTGTCGATCGATATACATTTAAGTTGACCTTTTAAATCGTTAGGAGCATAGACTACACACAGTCGCCGCTACTTATTCCAATTAAAATATTATATTCTATTTTATACAAACTCTTGGCCTTTGTTGTTTACTTACGCCACGTGGATGGGATTTGTAAACATAACTTTTAACGTACCTATACATGAAACGTTTTGCAAATATGAGATAAAATAAACATGTAGTACTATGACATTATTCCATTAGCAGTTATCACAATTATAAGAAGACTAATGAATGAGCGGATGATTTGTACTTTTTTTTTATTTATTATGTTTTTATTTGAACCTGTGACCAATAAGTGTGATGAAATAATTTGTGTGAATGTGAAATGACGTCGTGCTCGCTTTATAAGGTTCTTACAAAGGAGTTTGGTTAAAAATTGTTTATATTTCTTTGTGACGATGCGTTGGCGATTTTTTGAAGGTACCCGTGTCGTATCGTTTTGGAAAAATCGTGTGGACGCTTGTTGTATGGCGCGTGGTAGGAAGTACCTACAAAACCCCACAGTAGTGGAGTGCATTCAGATAGTGAGGAAAAAGAAACCAAAGTGTCTAGACTTTTAACGATTATTTGGTCCGTAATGATTCGGACTCGCCTCCACCTTGTATACGATCTAATTGTTAAAGCTTATAATGAGGTGCGCCCGCCCAGACATGAAAACAATATTCCATATGAGGCCGAACCTGCGAACCGAAAAATTGGTGTCTTCTGGGGGTTGAATTGCACCAAATTCCTTTCACTCGGAGCAGAAATTATCGACAGCGACATTGGTGCTGCGCCCAGTAAGGCTGGCGGTCCACTTGCATAAATTTTCCTTGTCCAGAGTTACTGCCAAGCCCTCTTCTTTGCTTTCGATAGCCGCAGCCCGTGGTGGGCTAGGTAAACCACAAGATTCCTGTTTAAGCGACCATGGCGGAAGCCATATTGACGGTCATTGATCAATCGGTGATCCTCCATATAAATAGACAGTCCCTGCTTTCTATTTATTATGCGAGAGAATCAAACTACACCAAACTACTTAGTACCAGTGTCAGCTAAGAAGCACATGAACATGAAATAACATTTAGAATTGATAGATAAAAACTTAATTTGTAAATGATTAAGACACACAACTTTTACTTTTAGTCACGTCGCCAGCAATGGTGACACGTATGGGCAGACTCGACCGGATCATTACCACTCCCGGCATTTAAAACCGGTGTTAAGTAGTTGCTTTATGCCACTGTGTTTCGCATCAGGTAATGCCGGGCTCCGGCGCCCAACCCACCTTGTCGACTGGCAACGCACCTGTAGCTCCTCTGGTGTTGCACGGGGTCGTGGGCGGCGGTAATCACGTACCATCAGGTGACCCGAAGGCTCGTTTGCCTAGTCTTTTCCATAAAAAAAAAACAACTTACACATTTTACAAATCAAACAGAAATAACTCATGACATACTTTTCCAATTTTTGCCCCCTTTTTACACTTAGTGCTCTAGTCATGAAATCACATGACTCATCTCTAAGCAATATGTTACACGACGATGACTGTCGCTATTTTATCATCGCGAATATTAGTAAAACTACAAAATAAATGCATCAGTCATTTTAATGTAAATATGACTGGCAACATTAAAGATAGTGATGAAATTGACCCTATTATCGAGTAAGTATTTACTTTTTTGCTTTTAATTAAAGGAAATCATTATTTAATTAAAAAAAAACACTTTAGTACCTTTATTAGACGCAGATTCAATGCGATGATTGTATATTGACGCCGTTGTAGCGTAGCGGTGCGATTTCTGACTATAAAGGCGTCGGTTGCAAGTTCGATTTCCACTTAGGGAAATTAATTATTTTTATTTCTTCGCTCTGGTAAGAAGACAAAGCGCATTGTTCAATTTCGTCATCCAATACACAACACCTCGAATATTGGGTAAAAAGTGCGGTAACGCTTAGTAATATTTTATTTTATATAAACCCATTGTAAAATTACCTGTCTATACGTCATATGGGAGACTAAGACAAAACGAAAACCAAACGGGAAACAACGTGATTTTACGTTTTATTGTTCAGTTCAGCTTCACGCTGTATCCCGCACACAGCAGGGTAGTCAAAGGGAGCCTAGCGTTAAGACACTACGTTCCCCACTTTCTGCCGAATTCTGAAGGCATTGGGGATCGAACTCACAACCAGTCAGTTTTACAGTCACACCTCGTACCGCTGCGCCACGACTGGCCTCGACGTTTTATTGTTAACGGTTGAAAAGTCAATGATGTCTTTTTACGCAAAACGTAAGAGAAAAGAATGTCAAAATAATATGATAGAACTCTGCTTATATTTATTTTCTTTACATCTGTAAATATTTTCATTTCTTTATCGAGTATTTAAGATACAGTATCTATAATAGTAATAATTAAAAACAATAACTATCACATATCACATATATATATGTACGTACAAACTGTTGTTTTTCATCCTCTCTAGTACTAGTTCAAAATATGCATGATGTAATCTCTTGTTCTATTTAGTAATACAGTTTCATCAGAGATTTAAAATAATATTTTATCAATACTATAAAGCTGAAGTTTAATTGATCGCGCTAATCTCAGGAACTACTGATATGATTTTTTTTGTTTACTTGCACCACGTTAATCATTTCCATGTAATCCACTGTACCTGCGGTGAGAGTTACCTGTTGCACTTAAAACGTGTCATGTTATCATGTGTCATACAGTGGCGTAGTGAGGGGGGGGGGAGGTATGGGCAAGGGGGGCATCATGCCCCGGGCGCTACTCACATAGGGGCGCCAAAAGGTCTGCAAAACTGCAAAAATGTTCGTCTGGGGGGCGCTGAAAAGGTATTTTGCACCGGGCGCGAGTTACGCCCGTTACGCCACTGGTCATAAACAACGAGTAGGCGGTTATTTCGGTGGCGACGCGGGCGAAGCCACTAGTGGAAGCTAGTTTAGCTCTAGTTTAGTTGAGAACTTCAGTCTGCGTTCGTTTCCTCTGGTACCAAACCAAATGCCAAATGCTATCACCTCCCTACTGTGTAAATTTGTGGAGAGCATAATAGCCAGTTTCTGGTTTATCTAGATCAGGGGTTCCCAACCTTTTCTTGATCAAGGACCACTTTTATATTATTCTTGGTAGCAGGGACCACTATGCATGTAGATATTATAAAATTAACTGTGATAATTAAACAGAAATTTCGCCTCACCATCCCCAGTCATAAAATTAAAATCGTTCGCGGACCATATTTAGGCTTGTTGGTTGGGAACCACTGATCTAGATGATCACCGATTGACCCATGACCGTCAATATGGCTTCCGCTATGGTCACTCAACCGCTAATCAGCTAGTTTACCTAACCCACTGCAACCCGCAGCGGCTATTAAAAACGAGGAAAAGGGCTTTGCAGTCATTCTAGATATGGCGAAGAAGTGTGGCACGGGGGGATTTACTTTGTTTAATTTATGTTGAGTGTCTTTCCCTTAAAAAAATAAATGGAAAATCAAACATCAAACAACAAAATACAAACGTCCGCGCAACAAACAAATACAAACAGTTAAAGTGCGATCTAATGATGTGTTAAAAAATATATATATTAGATGAAGAATCCACATAAGATATTGACTATTATTTAATTAAATTCAATGCAAAGATGGGATTACTTTTTGTTAATTAAGTGACCAAGAAAATGTGCATTACAAGTTGCACACTTGACAATTCACGCTGTTATCTTCATTAAATAGTAGCTAAAAAATTTAATCATAAATTGAAACGATTGCTTATAAAAATTATAGTCATTTAATGTTTAGCGATAACTTTTAGCCTTCGTTTAAGATAATTGACTGGTTAACTCCAGTGAAGCTTATCTAATTACTTAAAAAAATATGTTAAACTATTATGCATTTATGGGGTTCCGTGCCTCAAAAACAAAAGGAAAAAACGAAATCCTTAGAGGATCACTTTGTCGTTGTCGGCATGTAAAGACTATTTATCTCCAGATTGCGTGGAGATATAAAGATGTTATCAAATCTGTACCTGTCCCTTGGAACGCAGAAAAAATGCTTCTCAGATAATGCAACCAAATAATACGAACGTTTATGCTGCATTTAATTTTGAACAAAGGATCTCATAATCAGAACAGAACCAAACTCTCATTAAACTACCCTTAAAGTGTATACTTTTAAATTTTTTCCAGATTTCAAGATATTTGTCTTTTTGTCATAAATGAAAAATACTACAGGATACGTTTATGGTACAAACTGGCACGTTTCCGCTTATTGCATCAGAGACTCCCAGGGCACGCTGCTCTGTAATCAAGGAGCCTCTGTGAAGGAGAGATGGAAAAGCTAATTCCAGGAGTTACTGAACAGTCTTCACCAAGACCCATCACCTAAACTTGGAATTATTGCCCCAATAAATGTTGATGGAACTCGTAATTTTCTTTTACATATGAAGAAGGGAAATGTAGTGGGGCCCAACGACATTCTGGTCGTAGCATGGAAATAGTTGGGCACTCTTGGTGTGCTCATACTTATTGACCTTTTTAACTATATTTTCAACACTGGAAAGATGCCACACCAGTGGCGGCTTAGCTTTATTATCTCTATTTACAAGGGAAAGAGCAGTGTTCATGCTGCATGCTATGCTTGAGAGGCGTTGGTTGTGGACATATTACATACCACTGTAGTTCTACAATTTGGTATATGATTAGTAAGATTGTGATGCTATTTTATGTCTCAGCTTTGGTGTATGTAATAGTGTTCGCGTATGGTTCTAACACCGTACTCGAACGTAAATAACACTCGACACTCGACTGCGGGGTGTGAGCCGTTCGTTTATTTAACGTCGGATCCAACGACTTATATTGATCTCACAAATCAATCAACATCACGAATCACTATTCTAATACAATCTTAACATAAACAAGCGTTACAAGTACCTTCAGAAAGATCACACACAAACGTCCCGGAGAGTTCAATAAAGATTATTGGTCTGGTAGGAATTCATGGTGAGGGTGGGCGGTTTTATTATGCGTTCTTCCTTTTATTATACCTAACACGCAGTTTTAGCTTTTGGCTTTTCTTCGGAATAGTTCCGAATTATGACAATGCAATATTGTCACGTTTCCAGTTAACTAAATATCCTTCTGATGGCAAATATCCTATTAGAACGATACCTTTTGTTGCCGTTATGTAAAATTATTGTGTAGAAAATTTAATTTTCTGAACTCTGTTACCTCTGAATCTCTAAAAGATTTTGGGTTACTCACGATTACAACGACAAAAGGTTTTAACCACTAACCACATCACGAACCATAGCATTCTTCATTAAATAATTTTTTTAAAGATTTTAAGGGAATCACTTGCAATATTCATAACTTAGTTCATTTCTAGTATGAAATTTTAAAGAAAATTGATTGTGTACAGCTCAGATTATTTTAGATACTAATATTAATTTCCCTTTGTAAAAAAAATAATAATGATATGATAATACGTGTAAGAAAACGCCGCAAAATGCCCGGAGAATTGGCTAGAGATGTTGGTCTTTTTGCAGAAAGTGAAATTTTTCGTGTTATGAAAAGCGTTCTTGATCGACTCCAATAAGAAATATAAACACGATTATTACGTTAAATGACCTTAATTTCAAATTTGGATTTCTACTAGAAATTTATTAAACAACGATAATGTTTATTAAATCAGCTTCACGCTCTATCACGCACACAGCAGGGTAGGCAGAGGGAACCTAGTGTTAAGATTATCGATGGCAAGCTACGAACGTTTATTCAGTAAATTAAAATTAATCTTGTCATATCTACGATCAACGATGATGCTAGGTCGGTTCTAGTGACCTAGCATTTGTAAGTGTGGAAAGAGAAAAATTTGAAATTATCAACTCTGATGATACTATTGATAAATTTGCTTCATCAAAAACTAGGAAAATTTATACATTGTAATTAGTTTTATAATTGTATTATAATAATCATATCATTATTAAATATCGCCTTAAAGATAATAAATATTTACTTTTTTATTATTTTAAAACAGCGTGTTTTTTAAATATTTCTTTATAAATATGTATATACATAATATACGTATAGTTCAAAAGGTAACCTTGTGTTCTGAATATGTTTTTTGTCTCTTCTACTTCTACACTAATATAATAGTTTGTTTGTTTGTATGTTTCTTTGTTTGTTTGTTTAAAAGCTAAGATCTCAAGACTGGTCCGACTGGTCCGTACTTTTTTTGTTTTGTAAGAAAACTGCATTTTTCAGGAGTGCTATAGGCTATATAATATAACAGACATTTTATGACAAAAATAATTCAAAATTGTAAGGTGATATTTCACCGATTTTTATTTCACATGTACATTAAAACTCATCATCACGGCAATTTAATGAAGATGATCTTCGGCTTATATAGCATGTAATTTGGACGTATACTTTTCGAGACTTTTTTAAATATTTAATATAAAATTAATATAATTCAACGCTCTGTTTACGGCCGCAAGCTTAGGCTTGAGTCCCGCGGGGGACGCCTTTGCCGCTGATGATGTCCTATCATACAGCCACGTAGTGTTCATGATTAAATGTATCAATCTGTTGGCAAATGCAGCATAATAAAAGTATTATAGGGGTATGCGGGCGAAGCCGCGATTGGGCCGCTAGTTATACATATATAAAAATATATGGTGTTCGCCTAAAGAGACGTTTTGCCCCGGGTGCGAGTTAAGCACGCTACGCCTCTGTGTTGTATGTACCTATGCGTTACCACATTCATTGTAAATTCATTCCATTTTTAAAATTTTCGATATTCTACAAAAATTATAAAAATGTACAATTTTTAAACTTTCATTGTCATTACTAACGTTTAAAAAAAAAGTTCATAAAATTTTTTTTTTAAGTTTCTTGTAAAAAATATTGATTAAAATTATAAAAATTAAATCAGCTTCACGCTGTATCCCACACACAGCAGGGTAGGCAGAGGGAACCTAGTGTTAAGACACTCCGTTCCCCACTTTCTGTCGAATTCTGGAGGCATTGCGTGTTGAGTGGCAGAACTCAACGCCGCGCTTTACCTCGACACCAGAGCGAAGAAATAGAAATATAAATTTAAGTAAATATTTCATCTCCTCGAGTGGGGATCGAACTCACAATCAGTCGTCGGTTTTACAGTCACACCTCGTGCCGCTGTGCCACGGCTGGCCTCTAAGAAATATTGATGATGATACAAATCTACATATTATACTCATTAGCCACGACAAGTCTCCGAGTAGCCTTGGGGCTTAATATTATTATTTTTTCGGAAATTAACTATCGTTTAATACTTTGATTATCTATAATATCTAATTTTCAAATTAATTAGGTATGTACTTACTAAGAAACTTGTGAGTTATATTTTACCTGTCACCTGCTTCTGACGTCAAATCTGTAGTAATCTGTATTACGATTTACTACAAATAGGGCGTTCCGGTAAAAGCTGTTTAAATTACAGTACCTACCTATATAATGTCGGTAGAGGCCGTCGTAGCGCAGAAGCACAAACGTGTGACTGTAGATGCGACGGTTGTGGGTGCGATTCAAACTCGTGGGATTGAATAATTCGCTTCGCTTTGCTGGTACCAAGGCAAAGCGCGTCGTTGAGTTCCGCCACTAAACACGCAATGCCTTAAAAAGTCAGCAAAAAGTGGGGAACGGAGTGTCTTAATACCAGTTTTTTCTGCCTATCCTGCTATATAAAATAAATGTAAGCTTAGCCAGAGCCCTTACTACTGATACTCACTCTCACTTGAACTATCAGCTTGAATACCAAATTTTGCCCTTTTAAGACTATTATTTATTAAGATTTAATCACGAATGTAAAGCTTTCAGATTTTTTCCTGAACTAGTAGTACCTGTAGATTTTAGCTGTCAAATTTCAGCCTAGAAAAAGTAAGACAGCCAGAAAGGTACGGAAGGCTAAAAAAGGACCTACTAAGGACTACATACATCCCGATTCCCGAACTGCATTTACACTCAACATCTAATACCATACTTTTTTTTTAAATTTAAAGTTTATCAGGGAAATTACATAAAAAACAAAATTATAATGAATTACGTACATCAGTCTCATATACGAATCACCTTTGACCAGAGATTAAATAATAATCTTATAGTCATAATATAACAAAAGAGAAAAATAACGCCTGTAAAAATTCGTATGAGAATCACGCGCAATGGGCCGTTTAAGCCAACTTGCCATGAACATTGCGCAATATTTGTTGTTACCAAAGCTATCAATAGAATATATTTTTATGAATTTAATTTTTTTTTTTTCATTTTTTTGCCGATTTAAATAATTTGCGAAATTTGTATAAAATGTGTTTATATTTTCTGTTCATCGTTAGGACTTGAGATGTAGCGCTCATAAAGGCAATATGTAAATTATATTTTTTATATAATATAATAAGAATCGATATAAGTTTTTTCAATATGCACAACACGGAACTAACTTAAAGAAGAGATAATTTTTCTATTATTTTTTTTAAATATAAAAATACTTGATATCATTGAATATTTATTTGATTCAAAATTCAAAACATTCTTTAATGAACATATAAACAAAAAAAAGCTACCACCGGTTCGGAAGGCAGTTCTGCTGAGAAGAGCCGGCAAAAAAGTCAACAGTTTCTCTTTTCAATGTCAATGCTATAATTTAATTATTATAAAAACTGGCAGCTATCCTGCATGATATTCAATAGACATTAATTCCATACATGTTTATCCTCTAAATATTCTTGAACAGTGTAATAAGCTTTACTTGTTAGTATTTTTTTTTAATTCTTTAAACTCTGGTAGTTAACAAGCTTATCTTTATTTCTCGTCCCTATCGTATGTATCATTATTTTTACTATGACACTGTACATTTTGCCGGACAAACAGAATATTATAATATACAAATTGTGAAGCAACTGTAATAATACCTGCATTTTTAAAAACCTCTCGCACAGAATTTCGAGCTTTTTTCGATTATGAATTTGATATTTTCAGACACTGTCGTATCGCAAAAGGACAGCGTCTCGCTGTAAATGGTCGTGGGTTTCAGTCATTCATTTTAAATTGGACGAAAAGAAGACATTTTATTTGAAAATTTCATTGAGAAATTATTTTATTGTTACTTTTTCTATAAATGGTAAAAAAGTCTACAGTGATACAGCTGGCAATAACAAGTTACAATACCAAATAGCACTCGCTGGGATGTTTATCTTTTAAATAATGCACGATCCAATTTTAATTTTCATTTCTAAGTACAATAAGTGCGAAATTAAAAAAAAACAACTAAAGAAATTCGTCAATATTATTATTAACATTATCGGAATTCGGAATGAAGTTATTAAAACAACGTTATAAAAACATGTCGTCTTGATCGTTCTATTACATCAGCGACAATTTTTTTATCAGAATAACAAGGCTATTTGAAGTTGAAAGTTTATCAATATACGTAGAAAACGATAAGTAGAACGTTATATGTATGTTACATTTTTTTTATTTCTGTAATCACTGCATCCTATCAAAAGATGTCATCTTATTTATAATTAGTCACTCGTTACGTAACGATATTATAAATTAGATACGGTTTTATAAGGTTCATTAAAATACTGTATTTTGTTTAGTTGTTACAAAGTACGACGATCACGGCCTTATAAAATGGTTTGAGTTTACCAATTTATTTGAAATGAAATAATTATAATTTTTTATTTAATAAATTATTTTATATTTAATAAATTAAATAAAAAAATATTTTGACGTTAAACGGTTTTATTACAATAAAAATAATGTAGGTAATGTACTAAAAGCTAAAAAATTATTCGGTAAGTCCTAGCTACCAGATCGCACCAATCTTCTCATCAATCTCTGGGGTATTGATCAGACAAATAATAAAATCGTTGGGCGTTGCGTATCTCGAGTTAATATATGATAGTTTCACGCGCCCAACATAAAAATATTTTTTTATTTAATTTATTTTCAAGTTTTTAGGTTTGTTGCTAGATGATACTTCAGAATGAGCACGTTTCTATTAATCAAGCCCTTTTATTAGACACCTATTGAGGTTGTTGTGTAAAATATGTAATCCACCATATTGTAGCAGTGGCCATCTTTGATTTTGATTTTGTATACTTATTATATTATTATATTTATATACGTGCACTGAATTCTACTTGACAAGCCCTTTCATTTGATACCCATATTGATGGGATTAAAAAAACTAAGTTGTCCGACATTTTGTAACGGCGGCCATCTTGGATTCACAATAATATTGAATATGGATAATTGTATTGTCACCAGAATCAAAGGCGTATACCAAATTTCAGATCAATCGGTTAACGGGAAGAGGGTTAAATTTCAATTACTAAATTTGACCCAAACAAACGGGGTGAGCTAAATAAAACCGTTTAAAAAAATACATTTTGTTAATTTTACATGTGTTGTTAGTTGTATATGTTACGCTTACCTAATTAAAATAATATTCACTACTACGCGTAACCGTTTAGACCGTTAACTAGGGTTTAAGTATAATAACAATAAACATTGCTAGAAGAAGCCAGCTTTTGAGATATTCTAGACATCCTTTTTAGGCTCTTATATAAATATTCAAATAATCTAATGATTATTCACTCTTGAAACACCTCACCTCACTTTTTGCCGTTCCGTGTTGAGTGGTGGAACTGAACACCTCGATTTATCTTGCTACCATTATTTTAAAAACATATATAAATTTATTATTTTGTTTATATGTACGTTTCAGATATTTAAATTTTTACCATGATTAAAAATATAGACCTTTTCCTCCATTAAATCTAACTGTTCATTATAAAAAATAAAAAAAAATAAAAAATAGTTTTATTTAACAAAACAAGTATATTATGTACAAAAATGTTATGTACAAAAATTCATATAATTTTATTTATTATTTAATTATATTAAAATATGCTAAAATTATAAAAAAAATATTATACATTCTGGTTATACAGAATGTATAATATTTTTTTTTTACATATATCTAAGTAAGACCTACGAAACAGGTTAATCGTTACCTGCTTTATGGACGATGATAATAATATATTCACTACGTATAGTATGTCAATTTGTATAAATTATGTAAAAATGTAGTTTATTGAACCACGTTTAACATTAAAAAAATATAAAAAAACGATTTAATGTATTTTTTAATACGTTTGGCACCGACTTTGTTCCAAAAGTCCTTTATTTACTAAAAGGTAAAACCAATCTGTAGCATCACGATCACTATTCACAATCTATTACTGTAATCAAATATCAAATTAGTTATTATTTTATTATTATCAACTATCTTTGATCTCTCATCGATGTGTGAACTTTTTATAGTTTAAGAGCCGAGATAGCTCTCAAGCTTGTTATATTATATAATATTATATTAATCCCTATGGTAATCAACAGATTTAATGTGACTTATATTAATAATATGAAATAAAAATAGACCTATTTAGTTTAATTATCTTTTAAACAATTTTATAAAATTGTGATAGATCCCGCACACAGCAGGGTAGGCAGAGGGAACCTAGTGTTAAGACACTCCGTTCCCCACTTTCTGCCGAATTCTGGAGGCATTGCGTGTTGAGTGGCAGAACTCAACGCCGCGCTTAACCTCGACACCAGATCGAAGAAATGGAAATATAAATTTAAGTAAATATTTCATCTCCTCGAGTGGGGATCGAACCCACAACCAGTCGGTTTTGCAGTCACACCTCGTGCCGCTGCGCCACTATTAGATCGATTGACGTCAAAATTTATATTCAGAGTGTTTTTGTCAACACCACTTAAATGAAACCACAGTTTTAGCTACTTTATAAAAGCCTAATACAATTTTTTATATGGTAGTATGGGTTTAAAATATTTTACCCTATATGCTGTTCCCGTAAAAGGAGCGCTGATGCTTCCATCCTGTATGAATTTCATTGTTTCGTTAGTCTGACAAGGACAAGATTACTGATTTATTTCCTATTCATCTTATTAGTT
Organism: Heliconius erato x Heliconius himera; assembly: GCA_013421005.1. Lineage (NCBI taxonomy): Eukaryota > Metazoa > Arthropoda > Insecta > Lepidoptera > Nymphalidae > Heliconius > Heliconius erato x Heliconius himera. Next base: position 76,951 of record JAATLQ010033564.1, on the reverse strand, counting down.
CAAAGAAAAAAAGGAATATTATATTTTATATTGCTTGGAAAACATAAATGTAACGTATCAGATTTCTTATTTAAATTTACTAAAGCGATATAATATGTAACCAAATCAGTGACAAGCTCTTAGACTATGTCATCTTAATAATGACCTGCACATTTTAAACGATTAACGTTTTAAGTAAACACGTTTCCCGCTTTACAGTCAGTTGGTAAGCAGTTTTCAAAGTGTTCACTTCACTGTTCAGTGGAACTTGTGTAGTTAAAGTTTCATAATATTACGAAGAATTTTGAAATAAAATTTTGTGAAAATAAGGTAATGATAAAAAATAATATATCAAGTAAATATTTTTTTTTTTTAAATATTTATTCAAACTTAAGTAAATTTAAAAAATAAGAATTAAATATTTAAAAATATAATTAATATAATATAATATTACAAGATACATTTCTTGCACATTTAAATTTGGCGCGTAAATTTATCCATATAATCTGTCCATAGAGACGTAACATATTTCTTTTTGGGTTGAAACAGAATCAAAACAAAATATAATAACCAATAGCGGGCCGCCTGCTGCTCGCTAGCGTCACTCGAGGCGGAACTCCATTGGACAATAAACGGAACTCAATACCTCCGTACCGACCTTATAAATAAGAGCGGTAACTCGCGCCGGGCCTCTTTTCCACAGTATTAATTCGAGGGGATATTGTCGTGTTATTTTTGTGAGCTAACTCTAAATTCAGAATGCCGGAAACCTCGAAAATGAATGGATACGCTAAAACAAATGGCCACAGTTATGAAATGGAAGATGGATCTGTGTTTCTATTCACATCGGAGTCAGTCGGCGAGGGTCATCCAGGTTAGTTTTCCACGGGAACGGCTCATTTATGAAAGATGGCCGCCTCTAACATGTGCGCAGATTTTGCATCAATACAAAAACTTTTGTTATTGCTCACAGTGGTAGTGCTAACTTAGATAAACTCTAGACATATTCTATTTTACATAACATCGGCATGTGCTTTTTATTGTGATGCAAATCTAATGTTTAGTTACATCATGATTGTTAAGATCAGTGGTCAATCATCAATATGATATCGGTAAAACACGTGGTTGCATATAATTTCAAAATGTGTGTATATTATGTTTTAGTTTCTATTGTGACAGGTTAATAATTGTCAACATGTTTCCAGATAAAATGTGTGATCAAATAAGCGATGCCATCCTTGACGCACATTTGAAACAAGATCCCAATGCCAAAGTAGCTTGCGGTGAGTTCGGTCTATTATCATCATGTAATGTGTCTCTCTACTCGTATTACTGTTCTTGTGATTCTAATTAATTTATTCGCTTACAGAAACCGTTACAAAGACAGGAATGATCCTGTTATGCGGTGAAATAACGTCGAAAGCTAATGTTGATTATCAAAAAGTTGTCAGAGAAACAGTCCAGCACATCGGCTACGACGATTCCTCCAAAGGTGAGCCTAGAAAATAAACAAAACAAATATTAAATTGGCTGCGGGCCAAACTAAGATATAGCAGTGTTAAAAATTTCTAGTTGACCTCAGTGTATAAGAACAGTTAAATTAATTATTTGGTACATGCTAGGTTTTGATTGGCGTACACTAAATTTATTGTTGGCTATCGAAGAACAAAGTCCGAATATTGCTCAAGGGGTATATGAGGACAAAGAGGATATTGATATTGGCGCCGGAGATCAGGTATTAACTCGAATCGAGAATTGCACAATATTATTGGTTCATAAATTGGGAATGCACAATATCATTGGGTCTTCGGTTCGGAAATGTGCAATATTATTGGGTCTGATGGATTGGAATTTGCATGTCAAACAACGGGAATACATCTATTTTGACAACTTAATTATTATTTTCAATAGTATTTATATAAGTAATAAAAAACGTGCATGACTAAAATGTTAATCTTTATCAAAATTTTATGTACTTCTTAAATATTCAAAAGTTTCAAGGTTTATGTATCTGTGAATATTAGGAACTGATATCATACTTAAAACACTCATATCATTATATAATCTGTCCTGGTTGGCAATCAAATCCACTAATACAATTTTCAACATTTATTTGGCAAAAAATACATATGGTGTAATTTAGTCATGCACCTTCATTCATGAAGTCATTTAAACACTATAATCATCACACGCATGTTGGGCCAGGCTTCGATTACAAGACATGCAGTGTGATGCTGGCTCTCGACCAGCAGTCTCCCAACATAGCTGCGGGAGTGCATGAGAACAGGAATGAAGAGGAAGTTGGTGCTGGAGATCAGGTAGGGTTATAGTGTGAAAGTATTAGAAAGTGAATGGAATTTGCTTTATTTATATGATAAACATTTTTTTTATTGTAAGCAAAGAGAACCGAGTGTGCAACAAAGTATTTTGATTGGCAAGACTCAATATTTCTCGTTTCTCGCCAAAGCAAGGAAATGAAAATAACTCATTTATGTAAATGGGTATGCAACCTACTACCATTATGAGTGGAATACTAAATAAACCATTGCACCACAATGGCCTTAATATATATTTAATTTATCTTATTTTATATAATAAAAATATTATATGCATACTTAATAAAAAATATCAAATCTATCTGCCTCTTAGACATGAGATATATGTATTATATTTGTTTGAATAGGAACAACAAAATGTTTAATTTAAATGTTATAGCTATACAGTCTTAATTTGATATTTAAACTTAAAAAAATAATAAAATTCTTATTATACAAAAAAGCAAAAATTTATGTTTTTTTTTTTCTTTTATATTGAAAGATAACATGTGCTTATCCATAACATATTTAGGACTTAATAACCTAATAAGCTTACAATTAGATATTTACTAGAGGTAAATGCAAAAATATAGGGTTTGTCAATCAATAAAATTTATAAATATTAATTTATATATGAGTATTTATAAGTCAGTGAATAATAATTTTTCTTTAGAGTCAATTTTATAATATAGTTTCATTTAACAGTAAAGATTTTCCTTATCTTGGGTATTTTTACTTTAGTATAAATAATTATATCTTTCTTAGAATTATTGACATTCCTTATAATTTTACTCTATAAATTACCAGTATCAGTAAGATGTTGGTGAAATAGCTATAGGGGAACTTTAAGATATTTGATGGTTGTAGGTTCGTCCCCCACTTCATTCAAAACCACTTCATATTCATTCATTGCCAATGGAAAGGCCATTGGCAAAAAAAAAAACTTCTTATCAATTATTTGTATCCTATTTGATTTTCAGCCTGTTTATTTTAAATATTTAATTTTTTTTATATAGATCTTGACTATTTCTGCTTTGTATATTTTTATGATATTTTATGGATTATTTACTTAATGTTTTTGGCCCCCTTGTGGTGCATCACCATCACTGCTTCTGACCGTCAATGCGACGGTTGTGGTTTCGCTTCCTATGTGAAGAAATAAATTATATTAATTTCCTCACTTTGGTAAGAAGACAAAACTCGACGTTGATTTCCGCCACTCAACATGCATTTTTCCAAGATGGGTCACCAACTCAACAATCGAGGGGAACATACTTAAAGCTAGGTTCCTCTGCTGTCTCAACATTAGATTTCCTTCTGCCTGCTTTGGAATACTACAAACTAAAGCAAATACTTAATGATATTTTTTAAAAACAGGGCTTGATGTTTGGTTACGCAACTGATGAAACAGAAGAATGTATGCCCCTCACTGTGGTACTTGCACACAGACTAAATCAGAAAATCGCAGAACTAAGGCGCAATGGTGAATTTTGGTGGGCACGACCCGATTCGAAGACACAGGTTTTTATTATATTATATTAAATTAATTAGGCTGATATGATAGATAAAATTTTTAAATGTTTTTTTTTATTATTTACTTCTCTAGGGAACCAGTCTAGTAGTTGAGGCCAGTCGTGGCGCAGGGGCACAAACTGTGACTGTAAAATCGACTGGTTGTGGCTTCGATCCCCCCTCGAGGAGATGAAATATTTATTTAAATTTATATTTCCTTTTCTTCGCTCTAGTATCGAGGCAAAGAGCGTCGTTGAGTTCTGCCACTCAACACGCAATGCCTCCAGAATCCGGCAGAAAGTGGGAAACAGAGTGTCTTAACACTATGTTCCCTCTGCCTACCCTGCTGTGTGCGGGATACAGCGTGAAGCTGATTTTTTTTTTTATTTTACTCTAGTGAACCTAACTTCTACTGGAAACAAGAATTAATACATATTTATAAATGAATATTTTAAAGATCAAAATGTATGAAATTTAAATAATTTGACTTTTAAGAAGGAAAACGGCCACAACTAACCTACTAGAGATAAAAAATAATAATTATTATTATTACTTTATTATTCTAGTTGGCTAATGTTTATTTCAAAGATAAAAATAAAATATTGACTTGAGAAGATGACTATTTTGAATTTGCATGTATAATCTTATGCCACACATAACCTATATAATTATCGTAAACTTAAGATATCATAAGGTCATCAGTATTGATTAGCACAGAATATGACGGAAGTAATTTAAATTGTGTAGATTTTGAAAATAATTTTAGGTACAAAGTTGAGTATTTACAGGAAAACAATAAAAATACTTGTTTTTACTATATTTTTGTTTACAAACAATTGATTTTTGTTTATTTTATACTGCCAAAAACTGATCTAGAAGTTCCACTTGATATATCTAATTTGTGTTTTTATATTATTATTTTTTATAATATATTGTGTTAATTACATCTAAGCATGTAATTGCTATTATATCCATTTATTAAAAATAAAATTTTTCAGGTGACATGCGAATATATATTCGCGGGAGGTGCGACTGTTCCACGGAGAGTACACACCGTGGTCGTCTCACTTCAACACTCTGAAAAGGTACTTAAATATAGTATTTTTTTTCTTAATATTAATAATTATTAACTCTATGCCTGGTGAATCCACAACTATCGCTTCATAAACAACTCAAAAATCATAGTATGGCACGTTGTTTAAAATTTTTATCCAATTTGAAAGAATTTGCATATGGACCTAATCGCTTATTACCTACAGATTTTATTATGTGTTGTGTGATTCACAAAAAAACATGGTCGCTTTATTTACGCAGTAAGTTGTCAAGGTGACTACTGACGACAAACCGACTAATAATGAATTAAGAAGAAAATAAATGATGTTGTTGTCGTGGCCCAGTCGTACAGTGACTGATTATAAAAAAATGATTGCGGGTTCGACTCCCACTCGGGGATATGGATAATTTTTTAATTATGTTTATGATGGTAATTCCGCGTCGCAAAACACGGCGTTGTGTTCCACCATTTAATACATCTTTTTAAAAAAATTGTGTTGAATATTTATTTAATCATTAGTAAAATAAATATAAATTTGTACAGATTGATCTGGAGACACTCCGTGAAGAGATCAGAAACAAAGTGATCAACCAAGTGATCCCCGCACACTACTTGGACGAAAGCACCGTAGTACACATCAATCCATGTGGAAACTTTGTCATCGGTGGACCTCAGGTAATTTACTCTTTTTTGTGTATTTAGCTTCACGCTGTATCCCGCATATAGCAGTGTAAACAGAGGGAACCCAATATTAAGACACTTGTTCTCACTCTGATAACGCGTGTTGAGGGGCGAAACTCAATTATTATTAAAAGAATATACAACATATTATTAAGTCACTAATTATATAATTATACAAAAAAAAAAAATTACATATTTATGTTTTTTTTTTGTGAACATTACAAAAAAAAATTATATTATATACATATACGCATACATTTTTTGTTTTCTGGATAATTGATTCAAATAGACAGATTCTACTAATATTATTAATGTAAAAGTTTGTAAGGATAGATGGATTCACGCAAAAACGATCACGCAAAAACGACTGAACGGATTTTGAAGTAATATAGCTTATTTATCAGAATAACTGATGTACTGACAACATTTTATGTAAAGTTTTATATAATTTGGCTAAGTTTATTGTATGTTATATACAATAAACTTTAAGCGGGTCAAGCCGCATCTTGGGGGTCTCCCTTGTGTAAAGTGTTCATAATGTTTATTATAAATGTTCTTTGTTTGTATAATGCTAATAAATTAGCAACTAATGATGTAAATACGCTCTCGTAATACAGTGATCATGTAGATGACTGAAGACAATAAGTTTCGAATCCTAATAATTTAAAATAGAAAAAGAAATCTGATTAAAATGAATGAATTATTTGACTTGCAAAAAATTAAGCTTGTAACTTCTTATTTAGAATAATATTTTGACTTGGATGAGGAAAAGTTGTTTTCCCCAATTCATCTACGAACAGCTCTAACTCCGTACAAAATATAGAAAATTTGTTACTTATTAAATATAGTTTAATTGTGCCTTTTATGCGTGAAGATAAAAAAGTAATATTATTAACGTTTAATAACTTGAAAGCATGTAATATAAAGATTAAAATAATTGATACAAGTTTTATTAGTTTTTGTACAAGTACTTTATTATAATTTACATATCTAGTTGGAAACTTAAACACAGTCATATGATGTGTGTAAGTTTTCGTAGACAAAGCGCGGCGTTTAATTCCGCCCTTCAATACACAATGTATTGGAAATTGGGCAAAAAGTAGAAACAGAGTGACTTAAAACTAAAAATGTGAAGCAGATTTTTTTGTATCAGCATAAAAATATAACATTAAAATTAAAAGTTGTAAATATTGTATATATAAAATAATAATAACAAATATGACAAGGAATTTTAATTGATAACCTTGACAACACAGCAACAGATAATCTATATTTCCAATAAAGGCAAATATGGAAATTGTGTTTGAATAAAGTTACATTATATAAAAATCTATTAATATTATTAAAGGCCGGTCGTGGCGCAGCGGCACGAGGTGTGACTGCAAAACCGACTGGTTGTGGGTTCGATCCTCACTCGAGGAGATGAAATATTTACTTAAATTTATATTTCCATTTCTTCGCTCTGGTGTCGAGGTTAAGCGCGGCGCGGTTCTGCCACTCAACACGCAATGCCTCCAGAATTCGGCAGAAAGTGGGGAACGCAGTGTCTTAACACTAGGTTCCCTCTGCCTACCCTGCTGTGTGCGGGATACAGCGTAAACCTGATTTAATCTTTTTTCACATTGAGTAAAAATCTGATTTACTAGAAGAAAATTGTAATTAAGTGACATAATGAGGCCGTCGGGGCGCAGGGTCACAAGTGTGCGACTGTAAACCCAACTGTTATGGGTTCGATTCCCCTTCGGGGAATAAAATATTTAATAGACCTAGTGGTAAGATACTTCATTTTTTTTCAACAATGTGTATGTCCTTTAATCAAATGTTACATGTTTTCCATACAAGTTACTGGTTTGTAGTCTGTATGACTAAGAGCCGGTTAATCGAGTCTCCAGTTCAACGATCGAGCTCGATCCAACTATACTTCACATTTAAATAGAAATCTGGAATTTCAATTTAGTAATTTTGCTAAGTAAGCAAAGAAAGAAAATATCAACACTACTTTTATTGGAAATTAAACCCCAAAACCACCGTCAAAATGAGACTTTATAACTACGCCATACAGCCTTACCATAAACGTGTCCTACAATACATTTATTTTTTATATGGTTTTCTTTTGTTAATCATATTATTTTTTTATTATAATCATAAATTATACATACATAAACAATAATAATAGTCGAATAAAAAAGTAAATAATGAGACACGCAAGATTATATAATATGATCAATTATAGAATATTATACTATATAAGTGTTAGTCTCTTGCACGGTACTAGCACGTGGATTATTAATACCGTAGAATATACAAAAGTAATGACAAGGAAATGCATTAAAAATGGATTAATTTTAATCGCTTCTATTGCATTATGATGATGTCATATCATCATATCAGAAGTAGTATATTTTTTTTACTCTATATGACGATTTGGCGACCGCAGTGACACAGATTACACTAGGTCTCTGTAATTAGAACACGTTGGTCTTCTCATTGAGAAAGCTGAAGTGCTTAATATTTCAATAGTTAACTAAAAATTCAAAATCGCAAAATAATATGATAATTTCTTGGATTTTTCTTTTTATACACAGATTTTAAAAAAATATATCATTTATCTTAAAATGTTCATATACGTATATACCAAAAGTACAAAAAATATTTCTGTGGATTGTTTTTTGTCATGTCTTAAAAATTTTTAAAACGGCCATCTTTTTAGTTTAATGGTTAGTATTCCTTGATAATAGAGCGCGAGCGTGCGCTGACACGTGGTCTATCGACACAGTGTAAAATAATATAGAAGTGATGTCAATTTATGTATATTTTTTTGCTTCACACTGTACTTAGTGCTAAGACACTCCGGTTCCCACTTTCCGCTGAATTCTGGAAGCATTGGGTGTTAAGTGACGGAACGTGCCTCAGTACCAGAGCGAAGAAATGAAAGTAGTAAATACTTCATTTTCTCGTATGGGAATAAATTCACAACCTGTTGTTTTTATAGACACACTTGTGTTCATGCGCTATGATTGACCTCAATTTTCTCTTATTTGTTAAAAATAAAATTAAATCAGCTTCACGCTGTATCCCGCACACAGAAGGGTAGGCAGAGGGAACCTAGTAGTTAAGACACTCTGTTCTCCACTTTCTGCCGAATTCTGGAGGCATTGCGTGTTGAGTAGCAAACCTCTTCGTCGCGCTTTGCCTCGAAATCAGAGCGAAGAAATGAAAATATAAATTTAAGTGAGGTGGGGTCCTTGAGTGGGGATCGAACCACAACCAGTCGGTTTTATAGTCACACTTTGTGTCCCTGTGTCACTGGTCTCAAATGGTCTCATTATTTGTTAAAGTTTTTATGACAAGATTTTTTTATTTATTATAATGGATTCATACGTATATATAGAATGGAGTGTTATCACTACGCACACTCCGTATGAAAATAAATATGAATTTATTTATATGATGTTTTAATTTAATTAGGTTAACTATAAGGAAGTGATATCAATAGAATATTTTTTTTTATGATTAATATTTTTCTTAAAACTTAGTTATCATTCTACCTATGTAGATAGTCTATTGACCTATTGCGTTTAGTTCCAATTATCTTAGTCACTGTTGTGATGATTCTAATTTGTTACGTCAGACAGAGAACTGACGCTCTGTTGATTAAATATTGACTAAAATTATTGTTGCTTATCAACAATTGTTTTGTTACGAAATTTCTAAAATGTTAGAGCATTTTGAGTATAAGTTGTTAAAAACAAGAATATAAGATATGGAATGTTCCAGTCGGACGCGGGGCTGACGGGGCGCAAGATCATCGTGGACACGTACGGCGGCTGGGGCGCGCACGGCGGCGGCGCGTTCTCGGGCAAGGACTTCACGAAGGTGGACCGCTCGGCGGCCTACGCGGCGCGCTGGGTGGCCAAGTCGCTGGTGCGCGCCGGCCTGTGCCGCCGCTGCATGGTGCAGGTGGCCTACGCCATCGGCGTGGCCGAGCCGCTCTCCGTCGCCGTCTTCGACTACGGCACCTCCCGCAAGACGCAGCAGCAGCTGCTCGCCATCGTGCAGAACAACTTCGACCTGCGGCCCGGCAAGATTGTTAAGTGAGTACTCATTTTTAGATAATTGCGATGCTTTTATTTTAACTGTAATTAACATAATTCAAACGAATTATATGTTTTTTTATCGAAATTTTATAAACACTACATAAAACATAGTTACGAACTACCGCAATTAACTTTTTCTTCGATTAAAAAAAACCGCATTCAAATCGATTTATTCGTGTGGCACACGCAGACAGGTAAAACCTAACTCCTCGTTTGCGTGGAGGCCTAACTATGCAAACATGATTCATAATTAGATTTTTTTATTTTTACACGTCCATATTAACAAACCTTGTCCGTTTATGTAACAGACTGTATGCTGAAAAGTAGGACTGTATAAAATATAAGCGAAATTATATTATCCTCAGACAGACGTAATGCGTTTTGTTTTGTTGGAAACTTATTTAAATTGGGAATATAATTTATTAAATATTATTTTCTATTTTCATACTATAATTAGATGAAATTTAGAAAAATACATAGCTGTAACATCTTTTTTCTATTACAGGGAACTAAACCTCAGAGCACCCATCTATCAAAAAACAAGTACCTATGGCCACTTCGGGCGAGAGGGCTTCCCGTGGGAGAACCCCAAACCACTGGTCGTGGATTGACTCAAAACAATCATTATATAGCATATTGTACATAATTTACTTTTAATACTTACTGCGTTTCTGTAGAGCGGACGAACTGGCGGGAGTCTCTTAAAAAAACGATTTTTATTATTCAAATCTAATAAAATATCATGTATTTTTGAAAATACCAATTGATTGAATTGTTTTTTATATCCATTTTGTGGGTAGGCTCGTCTAAAAATACGTTTTAAATGTGACATAATTATGCTTTAATGTAATATTTGATATTTTTTGTTTGTATCACGCTGAGCGCCGCTCTATAGATTTCTTTAGACTATAATTAATTTGTTACACAATCATTCTCGCGGTCCGCGAGTGTTGACCATTTGCCGTTTGTTTGCGCGATTTTATTGTTAAGTATTCTTTACATTATATATATTATTAGATACCTTAAATCGCAAACCGGCTAAAAAAATCCTAAAAAATAAAATCCTAATAAAAATCCTAAATTTTGCAAGAGGCTACCGAAAATGTTATGTTACTTTTTGCAGACCGTTTATTAAAAAAAATATGATTGTCTTAAATATACAGTTCCATATTAATATTTATCAACGTCATTTTTTTTACTGGTTTGCGAATCAAGATATCGATATTAGATACGTAGGCGTAACGGGTGACGTCATTCGTGAATTTGAGTTAGTTCGGGATAGAGCCGAGGCAGTCCTCGCAACGTGCCTGCCATTTTTTTACATATCTATTTATATATAACATATTATTATAAATTATTTCCAATGTTGCCTTTTTTTATCAGTTTTTTTTTCTTGTATTTACAAGTTTCGTTACGGACTGCCATTATTCTCGAATGTTTTTGAGTGAGCTTGTGATAATGTTAGTGTTATGATTTAGTAGCGCGGCGTATTGCGGTCAGACAGGTCACAGCGGGGCGAGTTACGCTCGTTCCACTGCAAATGCGGCGTTGTACTCAGCGCCATTTGTGTTGTGTTTCCGAAAAGGAATTACGTGGAAAAGAGCCATTTTGAAAACACACCGACCGTGTCCAACCCTAGTGCACTGTGCGTTTAGTGGTCGGTTCGTGTATTGCGCAAGCGCAGCCGTATCTCAAAAACTCGATCGAGATCGAACAAGTTGCAAGATTTTTAGTAATATTCAATATATATTTTGTGATGTAATTACATTTTTTTAGTTTATATGTATGCGTCCTCGCTGTCGCTTGCGTAACGCCCGACCGTCCCCAGTGATAAGCGTAGAAGTAATGAAGTACTCGTTTAGGTGCTTTAGGCGAGTAGTTTATTTGTGATTATATTTTTCGACCTGTTCAAGTTTGTAATTCTTAACTTCTGTGTATTTTCGATTTTGTCTGGATGTGGAGTTAACTAATAATAAAATGTGTCTTCCCGGCACGTTATCGGGAATCTGACGGTGACTTTTTATTTATTTAACCCTTTATGATTGTTAAATATTATATTGTTGTATGTAAAATTATTATAAGTAAAATAATGCAAAACTATAATCCGTTCTACAGTAAAAATAAAATTCCATAAAGGTAAAAAAATATACTTAGTATAAATAATTATACTCTGTCTATTCATTTAGGCATGAGATAGACAACTTTTTAACTTTTATTTAATTTGGTTCAGGCTTACTCATGTTTTAAAATATGAAAAATTCTATATAACAAAAACAAAATAATCGGAAAACAACACTTATTAAAACAACATAAGTAATAAGGTAATCACAAAAATTCAATGTCTATATTTGGAATCGGTACGGTACGGTGTTAACAAATGACCGATAATAAAAAGAATCAAATCCGCTTCACGCTGTATCCCGCACACAGAACGGTAGGCAGAGGGTATCCTAACACTAATGTTAGGATATTCTAATGTTTTCCACATTCTGCCGAATTCTGGAGGCATTGCGTGTTGAGTTTTTTTTTATGGAAAAGGACAAGGCAAACGAACATTATTCGGGTCGCCTGATGGTAAGTGATTACCGCCGCCCACGACCCCGTGCAACACCAGAGGAGCTACAGGTGCATTGCTAGCCGCCAAGGTGGAGATGGACGCGCTTTTTAAAGGTACATGTCATCGACCTGGAAACACTGCCGCGTGTAGGACATTCCACAGTTCCGTGGCGCGTGGAAGGAAGTTCCTATGAAACCGCACAGTAGTGGATTGCCACGTATCCAGGTGGTGTGGATGATATTTTAGTTTATGACGTACTTTGCGGTTAGAAAGTTCGGCGGTAGGTAACAGGTCAAACAGTTCTTCAAACGCACAGCGAGGAGACGTCTCTACGTAAAGCCAAAGTGTCAAGCATTTCACAGATCATTGGTTTCTCAATAATTCGAATGGCTCTACGTTATATGCGATCAAATGGTTCGAGCTGATACTGGGGTGCACCAGCCTGGAGATGAGAACAGTACTCCATATGAGCCCGAAACCTGGGCCTTATATATGGCCAATCGGTGTTTTGGCGTGAATTACCGTCTCGCTCTGTTGATGACCCCCAGTTTCTTCGAGGCCAACTTGGCCTTGCTGTCCAGATGGTCGCGATACTGGCAGTCACTCGAAACATTAAGACCCAATATACTGATACTGGACGCGGCTGTAACGGTAATGTTTTGAAAGACTGGCGATACGATAAAGAGAAGAAGAGAAGTGAGTGGCAGAACTCTACGCCGCATCACTTTTAATGTAAAATGTTCCTAGTACCTGTGCTCTATAATTTGTTGTAGTAGTATATTTTTTTATGTTAAAATATGTATCAAGTCAACAACTCAAACAAAAGAAAACAACTCGGCCTTTGGGTGTCTTAACATGTCAAATATTTAAAAATTAAGAAAATTATGACATCATAAAATGGAGCCAATAGAAACATTTTTTTATTTTAAGTTAGACTTTTTTCAATGTGCCTGGCTTTAAATATGAAAACTATCTTATTTTTGATTATTGTATTTGTTCAATTCTCTTAAAGTTTAAAATTATAATTATAAAAATAATTTCATCAATATTTACTTTAAACCTTATATAAATTAACTAACAAAATAAACTAACTAACTTACACGCTTTATCCTTAGCGGGGTATTACTTTTATAAATCCATACATATATATTTCTTTTACTTAATAACTCCATATTTTTTTTATTTATTTATTTTTTATCTCATAGCTCCATGAATAGGGTATAGGGATTAATTAATTAAATTCTAAATAAAATTAACAATAATAATAATTTATTAATTAACATTATTCAGAGAGCCACTGTGCAATAAGCCGCCTCGCGAACTGCTGCGCGTTGGTCATTCTGATGGTGTCGGAGGTGCGCCAGTTGCCCATGTCGAAGCAGTGGGATGCCCTGCAACACAAGTGCATAGTATTGAATGTTTGAGGCCAGTCGTGGCGCAGGGACATAAAGCGTGACTGTAAACGTGACAGGTTGTGGGTTCGATTTTCACTCAAGGAAATAAAATGCCTCCAGAATTTGGCGGAAAATGATGAACGAAGTGACTTAACACTAGGTTCCCTCTGGCTACCCTGCTGTGTGTAGATATGGAAAGTCAAGTGGAGTATCGTTCAGTATGATTTTCTATAATGATTTAAAGGCACCTTTTGGTGTTTCTCAATTTATGTAACAGTTTAAGATAGATTCTTAGGTTACTTGTCCTTATATAAAGTATTTCGTTGTTCTGCATTTATTACGTAGGAATCGTAGCAGCGATAGCCTATTTGTTAGTGGACTGTGAATCAAATCCCCACGACATTACCGATTTAAATAAAATAATAATCCTATCCTGTTATTCCGTTTAATTCCGTTATAATCCTAATAACGAAGCTTATGAAAGTGTGACTTAAATAAAAAACCTTAGTGTATAAAAAGTAAGATGGATGAAAAATAAACCAATATTTAATTAGGATAACAGTCGGAACCCATTCTTTTCCTAATTAAATTTTCCAAGGAGCCGTATTAAATTTCGATCCAATGGATTCATACAATACCTAGGTACAGTAATAGTAGGAGAACTGTCCTTTAGATCCCGATCGTGGACCCCGAGCGCGTGCCAAGGGTCCACATCGCCGTGGATATTTATAGTGTTATTCACATCTGGGTTTAATCCACCGAAAACGAGGTTTACACGGTCCACTGCTGAGTGGACGAAGGCTTCATCGAATCTGTAAGGAAATTAGATAATAAAACATATTATTTATATATTTTAATACTATAACACCACAGACATTTGTCCTAAGCTTTACCCTTTTTATCTTCTTATTATTTAGATTTATGATTTTTTATTATCTTTTTTGTTTCAATCTTCCGCATACGAGGAAGCAGAGCGAACCTAGCTTTAAGAATCTTTGCTATTTTGCACCAAATTCTATAGGAATTGCGCGTTGAGTGGCGGAACCCAACGCCGCTTGGCTTTGTTACCAGAGCGAGGAAATGAAAATAAAAACTATTTTATTTCCTCGCCTTTTTTCTGCCCCACTGCTCCGCGTGATGACACGTGGGACAGTGTCAGACAGCAAATATGAAGGTTGATAGTTCTATCTCCAGGAATGATAGATTTATCTTCATTTCCCCGTTCTTTTAAACACAAAGTGCGGCGTGGAGTTGTCACACTCAACACGTAATATGTGAAATACGGGCGCAAAGTGGAGAATGGTTGTACTACTACTACTACTACTACTAACTTCACGCTTTATCCCTAGCAGGGTAGTCAGAGAGAACGGAGCGCCAAACGCTACGGTCTCTACATACCTCTTTCGCCTCGTCCACTGTCATCAACCTCTTCATACATGCCCTCCGAGGGTCCTCATACTTTGTACGTGACCTTCCTCCAGTATCTTCGATACTGTGTTTTCGAAGGTCAACCGAGGTCTCCCCCTACCTTTCTTACCGCTCACTTTTCCATCATAAATCTTTTTGGCCATTCTTTCATCACTCATTCGTTCGACGTGCCCAAACCAGCTGAGCACGTTCTTCTTCATTCTCACCGTGACATCCTCACTAGTACCTGTCATTCTGTGTACCTTTTCATTGCGGATTCGATCAGCTAAGCTGACTCCGCATATCCTACGAAGAGATCGCATCTCCACAGCATTCATCTTTCTTTCATTCTTTTTCTGTAATACCCACGTTTCGCTGCCGTATAACAGAGTCGGTATCAAAACTACATTGTGTACGGCCAAACGCGCAGCTGTGCTGACGTTTCGCCGTCTCATCAATGCAGCTAAGGCTCCGTTAATCTTGTTACAGCAATACGCCTTTCCATATCCATTTCGTGTCTTCCATCTTTATATTCAACCGCTGTACTAACCAATCGAGAGGTCAATAACACACCTACACCTTGACAGCGCCGCTCGTTCTCTGATACGCCGGCCCAGAAAGCGACCCGACTGCCTGGCAAATCGGTCGTGTCATTGCCTTTTCGCTTGGTCTCAGTCACACAAACGACATCCAAATCTCTATCACCCATCACAACTTATAGTTCATTCATCTTTTCTTCCATCCCTCCTCTTACATTCCACGTAGCTATTTGTAGCTCCGTCCTACACCTCCCGCCGTTCCGGACATGGCGTGTTGGGTGGAGGTCCCCACACACCAGCGGGGACGCACTGGTGTGCGTTGCCTTGGAGGGATCCTCTATCAGTGCGCTCTCTCGAGGTGCACGTGGCGGATGGAACGTTGCAGCCCTCGTAAGGGCTGGAAGGGGTCGCTACGAGCAAGCCTTCCATCTTGGACCCCCTAGAATGGTTGTGTAGTATGTTTTTTTCAGTATTATGACAATGATAAGTGACTCACTTGGGATCGAAGGCCCGCTTGCAGACGTCGACGTAGAAGCGCACGCTGAGCGCGGCGAGGCGGTCGAAGGCGGAGCCCGAGCGCGGCGCCGTCTGGAAGTAGCCGTACTCCGTGCACGTCTGGTAGTACCACGCGCGCGCTGCACCAACACACCAACACACGACTCTTGTATATGGTTTTAGGACTTGCGAAAATGTATTCTTAGCTTTACGCTGTATCCCGCATATAGCGGGGTAAGCAAAGAGAATTTAACCTTAAGATTCCTTTCTGGATTGAATTCCAATGGACTCCACTGAACTCCAAAGCTTATAATTGCCATCCCATAAGTGACAGCTGTATTCCATACACTATTATACTTATGTTATATACATTGTGACAAGGTTACAACAGAACTTTACAAAAATACTGTCTCACCTTGGAGAGGATGCTAAGTTTCTTAGCAGCCAATTAAGCTCTGTATTCAATGTAAGAACCAAAGTTAAGAGTCAATGAAAAAGTAATGCCAAGAAATTCAAGGTGTTTAACTTGACCGATACATTTTGAAACATGGCAGATAATAAAACGCTTAAAATCATGTTAGTTAATAAAATATCCTCCACATTACTTACAATTACTATTAGCCATGTATCCCTGTACAAAGCTCTCATAGTTGATCGCCCAGCAGCTGGTGCTGCCGAGGCCGCGGAGCGCCGCAATAAACCCTCCGATCTTTTGCATTGGAGTTACACCTGTAATAAGTTATATTTATTCAATTTTTTGTTAAAATCTTAAATTAAATGTGTCGGGGATCGAGCATATGACCTGCGAGAGTCTGGATTCGAGCACTATTGGGCCGGGTAAGCGCTACCTGGGCCTAATGGCGGGAGTTCACATCATTGATGACAGCACTATCTCGGCACACTCAGGAGCTCCACGTCACGGAAATAAAGATTCTAAGGATGTGCGGCGTAACGCAGTCTGACCGCATACATAACACATTCATACGAAGTAGTCTTGGAGTCCGTGAGGTAGCGGATAAGCTCCAAGAATGTCGTCTGAGATGCAAGGGCCTAGCTATGTCTGTCCCTAGTGTGAGACCTCCCGGACGCCCAAGGAAGGGCTAGTTGGATGTGGACATGAGAGCCAATGGTCTAACCACCGCGGACGTTTAAAAATGTGCAAAGTGGAGTAGCTTGAATCGAAAGGTAAATCCTAGTAAGCGCTAGGATTTATGTCAGGAGGAAGAAGTAGAGACGAAAGATGTAACCCACAGTTATTGCAACACACACAGATGTTACACTTTTTGCAATACAATATAGAACAACAAAAGATATTGCAACATAAGAAAGGTTCTATAAATTCGATATTCGATATTCTATTACAAAATAAAAATATAAACGTTATTTATTTAGGTAGAGTAAAAAAATAAAAAAGTTAAATAAAGTAAGTAAGTAAAATTATTTAGCAGTAAAATATAAATAAATAAACAAATTCATATTAACCAAACGTTTCAGTAGCGAAGTTGTTGCATATAGCAGTGAGTGAGCCCGGCTGCGCTTGCTGCACCGCCGTCGAGAACGACCAGCTTATTAACCCGGAGAAGAAACCCACATCGAACTCGCTATCATATTTTAATGGTGCACATAATCTGAAATTTGAACATGGAGAATTGTTTTATTTTATACTACGAACCCAAACGCGGCTTCGCCCGCTTATAGTTATTGGGATATTATAGCTAACTTATACAATAATTTTACAAAAATTGCAGCTTATGTGTTACTCTGATGTATAAGTTATACAATGTCCACTGGGAAGAATGATCACAATTAACATAATATTTTTATTTATTTGGCGTTAAGTTCTGCCACTTAACATGCCGAGAATTTGTCGGAAAGTGGGGAACGGAGTGTCTTCAGCCCCATACAAAATATCTCTAGATACGCTAATGGTACTCTACTTAAAATAGAAAATCCTTCATTCCACACGTTTCAGGGAAACCATATGTGGTCATTCCAGGTTCCAAAATTATGTTTCTATGTGTCAGAATCCAGACAAAAAAAACATAAATATATAGTTGTGACACATTCACATTCAGACGAAAAAGATGTTTAAAACGGTAGAGCTTATTAATTTTTTTTTTTTTTTCGTTGCCAAAGTTCATATCAGCGATTTTGTAGTGACTTTCACTTAATGTTTATTTTAATAGAAGTTATATATTTTATTACAAATAGTACCTATAATTTTGTAGTATAGACAGACGTCCTTCTTCTGAGGATAAAGCGGCAACAGTGTCGTCGATACCTTGTCGTATAGTCGCAATACATTGTTGTCCACCTTCAGACGAAAACGCATCGTGGACTACCTCTAAATAGCCTGAAATGTTTTTATTACATGTTTACAAAAACTTATAACGGTTACGGGTCAAATAAATTTAAATATACGTAGCAAATTTACTTAGATATCAATAATTTAAGACAACAAATTAATATTTACATTTTTTTATATTGTGAGTTGTTTATGATGCCAGTCGTGTCGCAGTGGTAAAGTGGCAAACCGCGGCGCCACTCAACACGCAATGCCTCCAGAAACGGAACGGAGTGTTTTAACACTAGTTTTCAGGTTCCCTTTGCCTACCCTGCTACGTGCGGGATACAACGTGAAACTCTAAAAAAATACTGTTTATAGCTTTATTAGATGTTTCTCTAGGTCAGGGGTTCCCAACCCTTTCTTGATCAAGGATCACTTTTATATCATTCTTGGTAGCAGGGACCACTATGCATGTAGGTATAATAAAAATTAACTGTGACTATTAAACAGAAACTTCGCCTCATCAGCCCCAGTCATAAAATTAAAATCGTTCGCGGACCATACTTAGGCTTCTGCGGACCATTGGTTGGGAACCACTGCTCTAGGTACTAACCTGTGAAATCAACTTTTCCCAATATCGGCCCACTGGACGCCACTCCGCCTACGACTAAATGCGGGTACCTCTGTTTGAACCACAGCACCATGTTGGCCGCGTACGAGCCCCCATACAAAATTACTTTACTTTCCGAAAATCTTGCATTCTGTTTTATTTCCCTTATGAAATATGCCAGGTCAGCTAGCGCTTGGTCCACGTTAAGGAATCTTAAGTTTTCAGTGGTGAAATTTCTAGAAAAGAATTGTTAATAATTAATAATTATTGGCTGCAGTTGTGATATATTTGACTCATTTAGTTGATTGTAAGTTCAAATCTCATTTAGGGCAATAGTTATATATATATGTATTAAAAGCATGTTTTTGTTTTCATGATTAAAAATAAAACTTTCTAAAAGATAGTCATACTTAATAGGTTTTTATTTCTAAATACCTTCCTTATAAGTACTTTTTTTCTGTTTGATTCACGCCATCCAACAAAGCAGGATAGACAGAGGGAACCTGGGAATCTAGTGTTAAGAGGCTGCGATCCCGTTAGGACTAATTCCCCACTTTCCCCCGAATTTTGGAGGAACTGCATGATTAGTAGTAGATCCCAACACAAAGCTTTGCTTCGTTATTAGAAATTAGAAATGAAAATATTAAATATTTCATTGTCTCGAGTGGGAACCGCGCATACAGACACACCCTTGCGAGTTTGAGTCACGACGGACTTACATTTCTTATTCATCATATTTATTGTTTTATTTAACTACTGGAATTTGAAGTGATGCAGGGGCACAAAGTGTGTCTGTAAACGCGACTGGTTGTGGGTTCAATTCCAACTCAAGGAAATGTATTATTTATTTAAATGTATATTTTCATTTCTTCGCTCTGGCGTCGTGGTAAAGCGCGGCGTTAAGGTCCACAATTACGCAATACATCTAGAATTTGGTAGAAAGTGGTGAACAGAGTGTCTTAATACTAGGTTCCTTTTGCCTATCCTGCTGTGTGCGGGATACAGCGTGAAGCTGATTTTATTTTTATAATTAAATGAATATAAAACTGTTGTAATAAGGCATCGAAAATAAACAATCAATATACCCTCAAAAATACGCAACCCACTCACCGGTAAGGCAAGCTCTCGCCATAGAACCTGTGTTCGGTATAGATCTGGAAGCCCTTATTCTCCTGCGCCATGAGGAACATGTTGCCGCCCCGCAACCATCCCGGAACTATATCCCACTCGCCTCCCACTAATATGAAAATTGGATGACCAGGACCTCCGAAAAATTGCTCGTTGAACATAAAACGCTGAAAATGTAATTTATTATCGATAAGTTATTTGTATAGGTAATAAGTAGAGGCCAGTTGTGGCGCAGGGGTACAAGCGTGCTATTGTAAACGCCATTATGGATTCGATTCCCACTTGAAGAAATGTAAATTTTATTATTTTCATTCGCTTCCTCCAGTAACGAGGCAAAGCACGGCGTTGAGTTCCACATTCAACACGCAATGCCTTCAAAATTCAGGTGGGGGAGGTGGTTTCAGATGGGAACAGAAGAATCTTAATTTAATAAGACAGGAGTATCTTAACACTAGGTTCCTAAGTTGTCTTTGTCTACCCTATTGAAAAAAAAAAAACATAATACAGTAATAAACCTTTGTTTTCATTTTTGTATATATATATATATATATTATAATAATATATTTTTTTATCAGCTTTACGCTGTGTGCCGCAAATAGCAGGGTAGACTGAGAGACTCTAGGTACCCATAATCCCTTTGCCTACTCTGCTTTGTGCGGAGAAAATATTTAGGTAAGTAATTTACATCATATCATACTTCTTATTTGTTGGCTTAAAAAAAACATTACGTTCAATTTATTAACAAACTTACTACATACCATCTGGTAAGTGTCCGTATTTTGTGGATCAAAATGATCGATAGGCATTGTCATCCATGCTGTGTGGACATTACTGGCTGGCGTGGCGAAACTGAAGGACGGGGGCGGCTTCAAGTCCACTCGTATGGGAGGCTCTACCATACGTTCTTCTGCCCATGTTAAGGCTAGTATCGTTGGTATTAATAGGAATTTTATCTGAAATTCGGTGGATAGAAAAGATCTAAGGATCAAGGATCTATTTATATTTTAAAAAATCATAATGAAAATGATAGATCAAATACAGCAGTTTTTGGGGCATCTTTCTAGAAGAAGAGAACTATTAAAATATATGGGAATATTATAAATTAATTTTATTTAGTATTTTAGGTTCATTTTGCATTCTTAGATGCAGAATATACTTTTATATTTACCGTATCTTTTATCTGGTTGGATTAAGAAAAAGTGGATAAGAGCTACTTTGACCCCTTACTGTCAATTAAAACACATCCAAAATAAATATAACAAAAATTTAAAACCAGACAGACGATCATAAAATGATTGTATATGTTATTACTTGACATTCTTTTATGTATATATGAGTAACAAAACCTTTAGATACGTGGTAAATCACTTCAAGCATCTGTTTACGCAAATTACAGTATTAAAAACAGACCATAGAGTTCGCATAAAAAAAGGTTTAAAATAAGGAGATTCGAACTTGCACCCATCGTATTATTTCTATATGTAATGACGTTATTTCTAGATATATTATAAATAATACTAAAAAATAATTTTACTAAGTTAAAATAAAAAAAAAGTTTACTTACCATTATATTATTATACACGCATAGATTCAACTAATAAAAGTTGAATATTTAAAAAAATTGACACAATATTATCGAAATAAGGTCGCACTATCACTGATTGGGCGATAAAATACTTCGATTAAAAAAATTAAATGATTATGATATCTTTTTATCTGAGTTAAAAACAATGTGCTCGTTAGCTTATTACTATTACCTACATAAATAATTCACGTGAATAAATCTGTTGTATAATCTTCTTCTTCTTACATTACTTATTTAGAAAACGTATAAAAATTTGAGCGTAGCGGGACTCGAACCCGCGCCTCCTGGAAACCGCCCAGGCGCTCTGACCATACGTTCTCATCAAGCTACGTAAAAATTTTTATATGCTATAAAAAATTCCCGCCTGACGGGGGCGCGGATTCGAGTCCCGGTACGTTCAAGTTTTTATACGTTTTCTAAATAAGTATTTTTATTTCCTAATTGTGGAATAACACTTTAAAAATATTAAAAATACTTCTTAAATTGTCTATAACAGGGGTTCCCAACCTTTTCTTCATCAAGGACCAGTTTTATATCATTCCTGGTAGCAGGGACCATTATGCATGTAGGTATAATAATAATTATCTGTGATAATCAAACAGAAATTTCACCTCACCATCCCCAGTCATAAAATTAAAATCGTTCGCGGACCATATTTAGGCTTCTGCGGACCACTGGTGGTCCGCAGACCACTGGTTGGGAACCACTGGTCTATAAGAATCCATAGCCCAGGTCCAACCGTATGACAATAACATACCTGTAGCAATAGCAAGAGGCATAAAATTGTTTTTTTTTATTGAAAAAAGTATTTGATTGGAATATTTTTTATGAAATTATACAATAAAATAGTATTTAGTTGAAACAAGCGGCCGAAAGGAAGCTTCGCCCGCTTAAAGTTATTCTTATATTATAGACAAATTATACAAAATCTTTACATAAATTATATCGTATGTCTTATTCTGATGTACAAACTATATTACTGTAAAGTTTCACCTAAATCTGTTTAGTAGTTTTTGCATAAAAGTGGAACAAAAAATCATCCTTACAAACTTACACATTTATAACATTAGTTGGAAGTAGGATAACCTTACCTAGTACAGTATTTATGTATTAAAAAACAAATAAAATACGAGTAAACATTTTATTTAAATATTAATTATTTCTAAATATCATATAAATAATCTTAATTTATATTATATTTTTATTTAGATTATATTTATGTGGTTATTTAATATGTTTTTATCTTATTAAATAGTCAACAATAATATTATGCTATTCAACATTTATCACCGTAAGGACGGTTGCAGTCTTTGGCGGCGCACAACAGTCCTTTACTGGGGGTTCCACTTTTGTAAGGAGTTTGGCCTAAATAATTTCCCCTGGAAGATTAAATATTTAACATTAATTTGTTTCTATTTAGGGGAACAAAAAAGTAACACTTATAAGATCAGTCTGTTGTCCGTCTGTCTGTATAGATTATGTAGGGTTATCCAGCTGCAATTAATATCAAATTTGGTCTACGGTGCCTTGAAGTACAGAAAAAAATAAATATTTATAAGTATGTCATACAAAAACCAATTACAAACTCTTATATTTGTAGTTCATTTACTTAAGTTTGATATGGAACCATCAGATGGCGAGACCGACCCTCATTTGACCGATTCTATTTCATATTTACTAATTCAGAACCCATAATTCAGAACTAGTATAAAGTTACTGCATTCTGTACTTTCCTTCCGCTTTTGTAACATGTTTAGCTGCGGAACGCAAACACATAGTTTGTCTTACTAGAACAGGAAAATTACAATAATAAATTACGCCGACTGAGAATCGAACCCACAATCATTTCATTCATATATGTATATTATTGCATGATCTCAAGCTGACTCATTCGTGGCTGCAATGTTATAAGTTTTTTCAGCTTCACTGTATTTCACACATATCAGGGTAGACAGAGCCTAGTGTTAAGACACTCCGGTCCCCAGTTACCGCTGAATTTTTCTAGGATTTGCCTTGGTGCCAGAGTGAAAAAATTAAAATATTAAATAAATAATAATAAATAATTCCACCAAATGGGGATCGAATCCACAATATCCTTACAGTTACAGTCACACTCTTATACCCCACGAAGGCCTCATGTAATGTATATTCCTCTACCATTTCAATCTATAACTATTGCGCTAAAAACACACGTTGTAACCGCGTTATAATGGACTTCATTTTAAGTTAAAAACTTGATCATAGTAAAGATAAGATAAAATTTTCATAATCTTAATATTAAAACGTTTGAATCTATTGAATGAGACGCTAAATAGGTATATATGACTTATATATGTAGCAATAATTGTCTCCAAGTAGCTTACAGCCATTTAATATTATGGTAATATTTTTAAGACATATATGTATAGGGTTAAATCGGGATAGATGTCCCACCCCACCTTTTGCTTTTTTTCAATTATCAATTACAGATTTTGCAGAATTTAGCTTTTTATGTAACACCTTTTTTTGGGGCAAACCGTAAGCACTAAGAGGGATAGATGCACTTTATATTGTATGAGCGAAAAAAAATATGAGGTCGTTCTAATCCTAGGACGGTAATTGCATCACTTGACTTTTTTAGCAATGTCTGTAGCTTTTGTTCTTCTACTGATTCTATCACGTAGAGAAATACTAAAAAGTGCTCTATCCGTTACTAACTGTGTATTATTCTGATTCTTTTGAAGATATAGTTAGCGACCGCGTTTAAATAATAATTTTTTTATCACACAAATTTCGATTAAAAAAATTGCTCCAAAACTTAAAAAAAATATAACATTTACACGAACATTTTTAAAGGTAAAGTCCAGACCTCCCTAAGAAAATATCTCTAAGTCGCCATTGACCATGTCTAACTAAAGGTGGACATGGGACATATCTTTCACCTTCACGACGAGCTTATGAATGGGTTTCCTTGTTATTAAGAAGATGGAGAAGGATGGAGCTATTACGTTTCCAAGCATGCAACTCTTGCCTTTTACTATACCAATCAGAGAAAGCAAACCAGTGAAAATCGAATAATATCCATAAAGATGTTACAATGTCTATTAAACGTGAAACACAAAAATCTCTGTATCTTTATTTTCGCTCACTAAAGCGAAAAAACAAGCCAAAAAAATAAAGGGCGCCTGCTGGACGTACTTAAAAACGCATTTGAAGTTTTTATTTTTGTAAATAGGAGTTTTCGAAAGTGGAGCGGTTATTCCAGTAATACATCTATCCCTATTTTACCCGAGATAATATTGTATGTGTTACAACTAACTAAAATAAAATATTTAAATAGAAATACTTACGCAGGTCCATAATTGCAGACTACTAGATATTCCGTCATTTTACCATTGGTGTTCTGTGATACTCCGCAACCGAGGTATATGGAGTTGGACCATACCATCTGTAAAATTTTAAAGTCACTTAAAAACTATTATTGAATTTAGAAACGTAATAGGATAGTATCTGATTGTTAGCGCGATAAATGTGGGTCCGATTCCCACTAAAGGCACTGAACTATTTTTATTATCCACTCGGGTAAGAAAAAATCGGGTATCTGCGAATTCCTACCTTATAAAAATTTCAATATTGTATATAAAATTTGACAAATTTAAGTTTGCGTGTGTATATATATACTCATTTCGTATGAAGTTAACTACAATTATAAGTTTGTAGTAGCTTAATAGCGGTAGTTTATATATTGTTAGCAAATTCGTGTAAGAGAGGGTAGATATATATTATAATGCACCTATTTACAAAAAAATAAATTATAGTATATACCTGCGTATAATGCCCCACAGCTTTCTTTGAACCATCAAAATCAGATGTCGATATGGGACCATATTTGTAATCCTTGTATTCGTTAAACCACGAACTTAGTGCAGATGAAATGTCCAATTTTAAATTTGGATTTGTAGAGGAAACCTTGAAAAGATTTTCTCCTGTTGTGAATCTTTTAGAACCTACAAAATTGATGTAAGTTCCTATGTAAATTTTGAAATTAGAAATTAGCGCAGCTGTACAGCTCAGCGACATACTGTACACGTGACAATTGTGACCATCCCTACTATATATATTTAAACTAGCGGACCCGGACGCGGCTTCGCCTGCTTGAACTATATGAATGCTTATTAGATATATATTTGAAATTGTTTTTGAAAATATCTAATTTAAATGAAAAAAATTATAAGTAAACGTAATCATATTAAAATATTAATAAAAAAAAAACAAAACCAGCTACATTATTAATATCAACAAAGTAAAATAAATATTTAAAAGAATTAAAATTAAATGTGTTGTGCTTTTTTGCAAGTGCATGTGGTTATTTACATAATACTTAAATACAATAAAAATATTATATTTTTTGTCTCTGTCTGTCTTTCTATTTCCCCGAGCTAATGTCGAGAATAACTGAACTAATTTTTATTCGATTTTCAGTGATCGATTTTACTGATTACCCGGGAAAAATCTTTTTACACGTTTTCCTTGCGCGCGTACATAGATACTATATGAAATAACTGCGAGCAATAAAGCAATATCAAATAAAATCCCAAAAAACTAAAACTATAATTTATTAAGTGTATAATAGATAACCATCCAACCGAAATGAAATAACCAACAATTCTTTCCTTAAATAATAAATACTTAAATAATATTATGCCGATGCCGCGCGGAGCCGCAACTTACACCACACCAAGAAATTTATGAAAATCTAACTAATCTAATACTCGAATAAGCGAAGAACCAAAGAAAAGTATAAATTAATTATAAACATCAAATAATTACATAAAAATTAACAGTAGTTCGAAAATGTATGAAAATTTACAAAACCGTCAGTCATCTGCCATTTCGCGTCGGTCATACTATGCCGCTCGTAGGCTAGGTCATTTTGAATCAGTGATCCTTAATTTTTTATTAGAATGTTACACAGTAAACTATAATTTCAATCTAGATGAAATGCTAAAAGTGACTATTATATTCATTTTCATAAGGATCAATATCTATATAATATAATAAAATGGTTACTTGTTGTTACTGTGTTACTTTGCTCAACCTTCAGAGATAAACATGGTATGTGTATCGCGAACTTTTTTAAACATTATTTAAAAACAATATTTTTGTAAAACATTATTTTTATGTATCTCATAAGGTTGAGTCGGCGCACGCCATGTATGCGTTAAGCAAGCTCAGTTTGGATGACGTTTTCTTATAATAACAAATAAACTTTGCAAACTGTTGCTTAGCAACGGTCGGTTGTTATTAACATGGCGGAATAAATTGCCTGTCAAATTAAAAAGTATTTTAATATATTAGTACATATCGACAATATTACAAATATAAGAAAAAAAAGTAGCCTATGTTCATCCGAAGACCCTCAAGTATCTCTATATGAGTATTTTATCACAATTGAATTAGCGGTTTGGCCCTGATTGCGTAAAAGACAGACAGACAGACAGACAGACAGACAGAGTTACTTTCGAATTTATAATATAGGTATGGATTATTTTTATTTCCTCAGTATCGTAAATGTGTATTTTTAATTAGCCCAGTACCATACACAAACAGCAGGGTAGGCAGAGAGAACCTGGGAACCTAGTGTTAAGAGTAAGACACTCTGTTAAGAGTAAGACACTCTGTTAAAATTAAGACACTTCTGTTCTCCACTTTCTGCAGAAGTCTACGAAGGTATTATGTGGTGTGTGGGAGTGGCGGTACTTAACGCCGCATGTTGCCAGAGCGAGGAAATGAAAATATGAAATACTTCATTTCCTCGAGTGTAAATCGAACCTACAAAACTCACCTGTCATTTGTCAATATATTTGTAATAAAAAAATGAAAAATACAAATATCTATCTTTGAATGTTATTTAAATAAACTTACCAATATCTCTGTCTGGGTTGTGAGAAAAAGTATTTTTCGATGCCCATTTTGAGGCTTTATCCGCCAACTCGCTATCCCAAATCTGAAAATAATTTAATTTTAACATTTACTGATGAATTAAAAGGATTTTCAATCCTTTTGTATAGCAAAGTGTAAACGCTAAAGGATGTGGATTCGATTCCCACTTGAGAAATTGGCATCTGAAATGCGATTTTCTCAACTTGTACATTTCGACAGATTAATATTTTAAATATATAAATATATAAATGATAAAAAAAATTATAGGTCTGCTTTTTTTTTCTTTAGATAGCTAAATTTATTTTAAGTTTCAGGAACTATTAATAACATCATATCTCGTACCTTTTCAGTTTCACAGTCGCATATAGATACGTTTTGTAAACTTGTAACTTATGGATATTTTCTAGACAGTTTAATCCTAACTTAAGTTCAACAAACTAACTAATGATAAGAGTTACAAATTGTTCTACATTCATAAGGTCTTACGCAAAAATGAGTAATAACATAAACTTCTTTTTTATAAATAAAATTATTGAACGAAATATCAAAGTGTTAAAAATTTCTAATTATCTCCAAATATATTTCTCTACATTTTTTTTAAATCTACACTTCTTTTTAACAAAACTATATATTAATAAAAAATTTTTTACCATGAATTTCATTTCAGACGCGGCTGGCT
This sequence comes from Heliconius erato x Heliconius himera, assembly GCA_013421005.1. Classification (NCBI taxonomy): domain Eukaryota; kingdom Metazoa; phylum Arthropoda; class Insecta; order Lepidoptera; family Nymphalidae; genus Heliconius; species Heliconius erato x Heliconius himera. Next base: position 48,710 of record JAATLQ010033564.1, on the reverse strand, counting down.
GATTGGGCACTTCACCTTTGGCAATTTTCTGTCTATCTATATTATGACCGTTGACAAAGTCACGAATTTGCGCACATGATAGTTGTAAAACTGTAATATAATTTAATATAAATATATTTTTTAAAATTTCTTTTTTCTTCTTCACGCTGCATCTCGCATTTAGCAGGGTAGGCAGAGGGAATCTAGTGTTAAGACACTCCGTTCCCCACTTTCCGTCGATTTTGGAGACATTGCGTGTTGCGATGGAAATCAACGCCGCGCTTTGCCTCGATACCAGAGCGAAGAAATAAAAATGTTAAATATTTCATTTCCACGAGTGAGAATCGAACCCACAACTTGTCGCGTTTACAGTCAAACGCTTGTACCCCTGCGCTACAACTGGCCTTCTTTTTTTATATAAAATATTAATAATTTTAATATATTCAATACAACAAAATATTTGAATTACGAACCTTTGGTTTGTGACAATTGGAACAATAGAAAGAGAAACAACGCAATTCTCGTAGCCATATCAGGCACCAAACGAAGCAAATGTTGTACTGAAAATTGTTTACGCTCGCTCTGAAACGGCTTATATATTGTCAAACATAAAAGCATAATATTCTTTGTTCGTTACTGAAGTCACGATAAATTCACTTATTGTTAATTATTATTAGGAAGAGATTGTTCTCACAAATTAATTTAGATGTCAGGTATATTTAGGAGAAAGGTTCTTAAAAAATCAGCTTCACGCTGTATTCCGCACACAGCAGGGTAGGCAGAGGGAACTTAGTGTTAAGACACTCCGTTCCCCACGAGAAAGGTTCTTAATTGTCCTAAAATTTTATTTTTACCCGCGGCTTCGCCTGTATTATTAATTGGAATTAACCTCAACTCTTGAGATAACTCTGATCTTAGGAACAATAGGTTACATAAAAATATTTTAATGATAAATAGACTATTAAATACAATTTTTTTTTTCAATTTGAACCAGTAGATCCTGAGATAAATGCGCTCAATCAAACAAACTATTCAGCTTTATAATAGAGGTCTAAAAATGTAAGTGAAGGTATTAACAATACCTTCACTTACATATATAGAATAAATGTGTAATAAATAAAGAAGTAGATGAAGAAAAAGTAGATAAAGAACAAACATTATTAATAAATATGTGTGTCTGTATGTACAACAGTGCATATGTAAAATAAAGTAAATGTTTATGTCATTTCTACGAGATAAAAAAAATAAAATACACAGAAAGGTAGGCAGAGGGAACCTAGTGTTAAGACACTCCGTTCCCCACATTCTGCCTAATGAAAATGACATAATAAATGCTTTTAGGCTCAAAAACCCTTCTAAGAGCACTTTGTTGTCCGTATATCCGTCGGTCTCTATCAAGCTGAAATAATTATCAAATATCCAAGTCCACTGTCCCTTAGAATAAAGAAAAAAATAATCAGTTAACGCAATCGATTGTATGAAAATACCGTGTAATCAAAACATATTATGTTATTAACTGTGAAACTACAATTATAAAATTTGTCAAGAAGTGAGCACTTACAGGACAAACTAAAAGAAAATATCTGCAAAATAAAAAAATATTAAAATTATTTACATCATTACAGACTAATATTTGTATCTCATTTCATATAAAATGAATTAAACACAATGTTAAGTTTGTCACCTTTTATAAGTTGTACTCCCCGTTGAACTATAATTATGAAATGTTATACTGTACGGAATCCTCGGTGGGCGAGTCCGACTCCCACTTGACTTGTTTTTATTAAGTTATGATTATTATTAGAGACGTACTTGATGAACCATGAAAGCGATAAATAATTTAATTTTATTTCTGTACAAAAAATGCCTGGAATTTAAATGAATCGAGTCTCGTAAATATTTTATAAAATATTTTTGTCATGCATTTTAAAATGCCGTCTACGTGTTCTTATTACTTTATAATAAGTACCTATAAATACTAACAAATCTATAATCATAGATTAGGTATACTGTAATTTAATTTCTATATCGTTCTTTGCACACACAGTATTAAATATTTTAAGCTACGCAACAGATTGTCTTACAATATTGACTCATATTGCAGAAATATTCGAAGTTTATATACATGAAAGTTGCATGTTATATTAGTGAAGTCCGGAGCAGGCGTAACCGCGAGCTTAACATTAATAAACCAATTTTAATTTCTAAACGTTGAGTTCTGCCACTCAACACGCAATGCCTCCAGAATTCGGCAGAAAGTGGGGAACGGAGTGTCTTAACGCTAGGTTCCCTCTGCCTACCCTGCTGTGTGCGGGATACAGCGTGAAGCTAATTTAATTTAATTTATTTAATTTCTAAACAAATGTTCTGTATTATTTATTTATAGAACAAAACTCACCGACATTAAGGGAAAATTATCTTAATATATATATATATATATATATATATATATATATATATATATATATATATATATATATATATATATATATATATATATATATATATATATATATATATATATATATATATATATATATATATATATATATATATATATATATGTATATATAAATATAGTGTTTAATAGTTCTACAAACAAGCTAAGCTTTACTTTGTTAAATTACAAGACGTGCCATAACAGTCGGAACTATAATGAAGTGATGGACAAGTACAAACAGGAGATAGACAGCGTAGTGAATCGTATTATCATCATTTGTGACTAAATTAGAAACAATGTAAGCAAATGTTACACGTTAATTTTAACAAACTTATATAAAAGTAATGTATTCTAAATAAGAATTGTAGATATATTAGATGTGTATGTATGGATAAGTTACAGCGTGAAGACAATTGGATGGTTGACGAATTGATGGTCAACAATTATCTATTATTGACAAAAAAAAAATTGGTGTTTTTTTACATTCTTAAATTAAGTTATTCCATACTTAGGAAAGAAAAATACTTATTGAGTAAACGTAGCGGCCAAACGATAACTTTGTAAGTCTCCCTACAGAGATAGGCTAACAACATAAATAAGTTTTAACAAGCGTATAAGAATTTTAAAGCCCTGATCCGGCGATGGAAGTTGGACCTGGGGTCGCCGGTGGCAGGCTTTTCTACAGTGGAAGCGGTCCGCCCACACCTTGAACGCTGGTTCTTACGAAACTTTGGGGTCCTTACATTCAGATTGGTGCAGGTACTAACAGGGCACGGCTGCTTTGGCAAATACCTGCACCAGATTGCACGTCGGGAGATGTCGCCGACGTGCCATGAGTGTAATGCACCCGTGGACTCAGCGCACCATACTTTGGCCGAATGCCCCGCATGGGCTCTGCAGCGCCACGCTTTGGTGACTGTAATAGGTAGGGACCTCTCACTACCCAGTATGGTGGGAAAATGCTGGATAGTGAGAGTAACTGGTCTGCCATGGTCTCCTTCTGTGAATCTGTCATGGCATTGAAGGAGGCCGCGGAGCGGCTTCGAGAGTCCAGAGCGAACGCAGGCTCGCTCCGACGTCGGAGGCCAGGTGGTAGAAGGAGACAGTACCTGCATCTCCAACTACCCTTACCCTAGAGATCCTAGGAGAAAGAGTCTTGTATAATAAACAAAAAAAAAAGAGGTTGCGGGTGCTTCAGGGGAACCCTAAGGCACCCAGAGACAATGGTGGCCCGCGATAGGTGGGCCTACCACCGAGGCGTCGTAGTGGCATAGGCGAGTGATCCTGCGGCGTCTCCACGTAGGTGGTGAGGGTCCCGCTGGGTTTTAGTGGGTAGTATCGTATCAACCCCGATGAGTCCCACAGTACCATTCGCGCGTAGGACATTTAGACTTGCGTGCGGATGGTCTGCGTAAAAGCATTTCCCAGCGTCACAAAAAAAAAAAAAAAAAGCGTATAAGAATTTTGACGTATAGCTTAGTTGCTTAGAGCGCTTGGACGGTTTCCAAAGAGGCGCAGGTTCTAATCCTACTACGTTCAAATTTTTTATACGTTTTCCTAATAAGTATTAACTGTTTGTCTGTAGAGTCGTAACAATTTCAAAAATCATTTCATCGACATCCACAAATTTAAATTTTAATTATTATTAACTAATAAGTTCTATAGATATCGTTCAATAATACTATTCACAGTGTTATTAGCGTATTACTTCTATAAAACAATCGATTTTCTTTACTTAATATAGTAGCTCCGTCATGAATTACTAAATATTTTTTTTTATTACCTTTTATCTCCCTCCCTCCCTCCTCCCTCAATAGATGATATGTATAGATTTTCAGTATCGTTCTTTTGGTTGTTTATTAATAATGTAACTTTAAAAGTGATGTATATTACAATATTTTATTTTATAAAATTATTAGAAGATTTTTTACTACTTTACACGTGCCTGTTAAATATATCCATATTACAATATCATAAAGAAAAAGGAAAGATAAGATATATTCCACATCCACTCATAACAATATTAAAATATTTAAAATAAGTTACTTTTGTCATCTATTTTTACGAAACACGGCATTGGTTTTTGCAATTTGATACTTTTTTATATTATAAATTTACTATATTTTTTTGTATTTAACATAAGTTCGTACATTTATATACAAAATAACAGCTGATACTAGAAACGTGAATTAGAACAGATGACACAGATGTGTATTTCTTATTATGAGCATCAACTAAGGAGGGATTTTGAATAATTTTAACCTTGAAGGGGTGAAATAGGGGTTGAAAGTTTGTATGGCAAAATCTTTGGCGGATTTTTACAAAAATTAAAAATTCAGACTCTTGAAAATATTTCATTGAATACGTGTTAGTTACGTGGTTACATGGTTATAAGAGGTAGAAACTTTGTATGGATAACAGCCGTGGTTACGGGACGACCAATCCGAGTGGGCAATGTATAAATTTTTGATCTACTGTTAAATGTTATTAAGTAATTTACTGTTTATTATTAATTCATATTTTTCTTCGATTCTCTTCACTTATTCTAATAGTAGATTAGTCAGATTTTTTTAATTTGGATAAGTTTTGTTTTATTCTGGTATTATATTTTATGTTACTTTTAATACTTTAATATTACGTTGATAATAATGATAATATAGCTGGTTTTGTTTAGTTTTTTTTATTAATATTCCTTTTGGTTACGTTTTTTGTTCATATTAAAATGAAAAAGTTACGTGTTTTTTTTATTTTAAAAATTTCAATAAGTTACGTTTACTTATTACTTTGTGTTAATTTAAAATAGTTAGGGGTTCTTATTTTTATAATAAAGAATTTCCTTTAGTTTTACTTATTTTGTTTGTTTATTTTTATTACTCAAATATTTTTTCTAATAACAAGAAGTTTATTTCCCTTACTTGTCTACTTCTTATTCTATTTTAGCTTATTTTGATTATTTAGGCTTTTTATATTTTCTTACCAATCCTTTTGAAAACTGAAAATTAATTTATAAATATATTTAATAAATATTTGTATAGTTCAAGCGGGCGAAGCCGCGCGGGTCCGCTAGTTCTAAATAAAAAAATGCTTGAAAGGGTGATAAATAAAATACTGTGTTTTTTAAACGATTTATTGTATTTATTTTACATTCACTAATTTATTTTATTTATTTAGTTCAGTCAAATGGAATTTGATATAATTTTAATATGTCAATATCGCACAATAATAAATTCGTTTGAACTCACTAACTTTAACGTGTTGCCATAAGACATATTTGGAAAGTTTAAAATAGATTTTTCATATTTGATCGAAATTGCAAATAAATCTCTAAGTATCTAAAGTCTTCTTCTTCTTCTGTAAAAGATCTTTGATTTTTCATTTTATCTTATTACTATATTGGGGCCATCCACAAATTGCGCCACACGTTAAGGGGGGGATGGTCAAGATGTGACACTGTGATACAAGGGATTAAATGTCTTAAGTTTCGTGACATTTGAAAATACAATATCTAAGTATTAAACACGAAATTTGTTTAAACAAAAATAGTTTCCGAACTGCTGTTTTAATATTTTTAGTAGTTTCAATTTATTATGTCCTTACACTAAGTAGGGGGGGGGGGTCTCACAAATGTGACCTAATGTCACAAGGACGGGGGAGGGGTAAAAAATAATAAACAATTAATGGACGACCCCAAGTTCACATTCATTCATATTAAAACGTTACCATCTCGGTACATAATTGGCTAAACTTAAGCCGGTTAACAACCGGTCACATTCCAATTTAAGTTTATATCTACACTTAAAGCGACAATTGAAAATTTGCTATAGAATATTCTCGAAGTATTATATTCAAAAATAAATTGCAACTAAATGTTTTCAATAAATAAATACAGTCAATTGTCACGTAATATAGTAAATTTTCAAATAGTCGTTTTAATACTGTCTTTAAAACTAACAATGTCAAACATAATATTTATGACGTGTATAATGTGAGACATTCAATTATTATTTTTTTTAGCTTCACGCTATATCCCTCATATAGCAGAGAAAATAGACGAAACTTAGTGTTAAGATACTCTGTATCCGATTTTTCGCGAGGAAGTGAAAATAAGTCATTTTCACGAATGGGAAGCGAACCCAAGACCATCGCGTTTACAGCCAGACGCTCTGCTGCTGATCTCAATTTTATTAACAAATGACCAAAATAATCTTTTTTGTATTTGATTTAAAGAAATCGTAACTATTAACGTAACACAACACTGATATGACGATACGTGTAAATGTAAAAACTAATTTTGGTATTCACAATAATTATTTGTATCTCAAATATAAATAAACAAGTCAAGTTGTCAAAGTAAAGTAAAAAAAAAACATAAACATTAATTCTAGTTACTATTTTACTAATGTGGGTAGCAGGTACAAATTCAAATTATTTGTAAAATAAATACAAAAATAATCTCGATTTTTGTGTCTTCATTATTAGTTGCCGCACTAATTTTTTATTTTTATTTATTACAGTCTAATATTATTCTTTTTTTTTATATTTAGATGTGGCAACATTGAAACTGAATACTTTTGACCCGCACGAGTTACCTAACATATAAATAAATCACGCACCGTCAAACAAAATAAATTATTTAACATAAAAAAAATTGGTAAGTCACTTATACTTAACATAGACAGATATAGATAGTAAACAAAAAAAAATTACAAAGCCTACTTAAACTTATTATCATATTATTGAAAATATATCTACAAATGAAACCATTTGCAGAGTAAAAAAAATAAAAGGAAAATATCTATTTTCCATTGAAATATCACTATTAACCCGATTTTCATTATTGTACTGCCTTTATTGTGTCGTTTTAAATTAACTTCACTGATAATTAATAATTATCATAACAGTCAATCTGGATAACTTTGACAGTGGACCTCGGATTTGTTTTGATATTTTTTCTATATGATATACTATTGACTATTTTTATTTAATATATTTATTATAATTAATAAATGTTAATTTTCTTTTAAATTAACATTAAACGTGTTGTATCTACAGTAGATACCAGTAAAATTAGTATAAAAGAGCCTGGGTTCTACATAATTGATGACCATTTTGGGGGGAGGAGGACAATTAATACACAAGTTCTTAAATTTTTTTTGTTTGCTTAAATGATATTGGCTTATTTTTTTTTTAATTTGCTTAAAAGTTTTCTATTAGACGTGTTTTTAAGTATTTATTGATGGTGATCAAAAATATGTAGTATACAAATACCAAACTCAAGACTGATTCTACATTTTTTGTAATATAAGACTAAAACTGCGGAATGATTGTTTTAATACATCAGTTACATCCATTATTTAATAAATACATACTACCTTTTTATAAATGGTGTGGCAAAGTTATCCATTTGATGGACTACAAAATTCAGATTTACTTCTATACTGATATATTTTAAAAGGTTAATGTGAATGTCTATGGGTAAAAAGTATTATAAGAGCACTAATAAAACACTAATAAAACAAAAACACTCTTGCTAATGTGCTTTAAATATTAACACAGTGTTAAATATCCCTCGTATCTTGTAAATTACCCAAATTGACTGTACTCAAAAAAAAAAAATATACAGTAGTCGAAGAATCCTGGCTGCTTTAAATTAAGTTTCTGAACTTTGCACTTAAGAAAAAAAATATGAAAGTAAAAAAATCGGCGGCCACGGCTCACCGACCGTTCTGTACATATTTATTAGTGACGTAACAATTTATTTTTTTATATCTCAACTGCATAATTTTCTGTTTGTGTGATTTCTAATTTCTAATAAGGAGTATATAGTATAAATCTGATTCTTAAGCTTTATTACTTAAGATAGAAGATAATAATATTGAATGATAAAGTATAATATATGCTTATAACGTGATTACTTTTTCTTATAATATATAATAAAAAATATATGTATATAACAACAATTGGAAAATAATTTTAAGTTATATTATAACTTAAAAATCATTTCAAATAGTTTTTTTTAATTTGTATTAACAAAACTTTGCAAATGAGAAATGCGAATATTTGTTACATCACCAATATTAATAACAAAAAAAATAATAATTCGAAGTTGCGACCACTGGCCCATGGAGGCATGACAAAAGACAAATACAATAAAGTAAATCGAGGTGTTCTAGAAACATCTAATTAGTACTAGGGCTGTCAGTTCCACTGCCACTATTTTCAGTAGCGGCAAGTGCAGATTTAGTATTTTTATTATTTTTCTTAGCAGACTTGCTCAGTGTTGCCACTTCTTTGAGTAAATTTTGTATTTTTGTATTCATTAGGTTGAATTTTGTTTCATTTAAGCGTTCCTTGTTTTTCATTTCATTTCGTAGGTCCGTTGTGTCGTTGTGGTGTTGAGCTTTTAATTCTGTTATCTGCGAAATATAAAATGAAAATATTAAATATATGGAATACAGATTTGGCTATATCCTGTCCTTCTTTCTAGAACAAAAGATATTTTTTTTATTTAACTCTAAATTATTAATCTCAAAAAGAATTAAAAACATATATTCCTACTACAATCTTTTGTGTGTAAATAGAAACCACTACCACCAAGCGTACAATAAGAAAAGAAATATAAATTAAAAACAACATACCAATTTATCTTTTGAAAGTAACTCCATATCTTTCTGCTGCACCTTCTTCTGTAAGCTTGCTATTGTCTCCTTCAATTGTGTCATGGCGACCACATGGTCGGAACTGTTTGGGTCTAATTCACCTAACAAACAGTACATATCTATAAGGAAAAAATCTATTTAGTTGAAAACAAAAGAAATAATAATAGAAAAACAAAAACATTACTCACGCAAAAATAAAATCAATAGGTTTTGAAGCGACGACAGACAACCGGTCGACGGGTTTTATGTATATGGAATTACAAATTAACACTTGAAACAAAATCCATAATATGACAAATGTTAGAATTAAATAAAAAAAAGTAAAAAGCAAACAACAAAAAAAATATACGAGTGAATGAAAAAAATAAAATTCGCATTTTTTAGTCAGATATGTTTTCGCAAGCTATAAAACTCATAACTAGTTAGTAACGTTGGTTAAAAAATATATATTTTTTCACCTTAACGTGGTTCCCGCATCGCTCAGGATACAAATTAATAAAGAAAGCCATAGATATTATATAATTTAGACTAATCCTAATTATATCCTTTTTTTGGGTTCACGTGTATACCACGTATATATGTATAGCAAACTAAGCAGAGAGAACCTAGTGTCAAGATGCTCGGTTCAATTTTTCCACTCGAATTTCAGATACACAATGCTACATTTTGTTTTGTTACCAGAGCGAGGAAATGAAAATAATTCATACCACCACACTACAATGACTTTATCCCAACATTATCCCAATAATTAATAGTTTATGAAATAACATAAAAAAAAACATTTTTATTTGGCTGTAACGCTTAATAGATGCTATCTTTAAAAGATATAGGTTCTCCCATAAACAAAATAATTAAAACTTTAACAGTTCATTCAAAATCTTTCGGTCATAAATATATCAATTTTAAAATATTAAGTTTGAAAGAATTCTTGTTAATTTTTTATATAAAATTTGGTTTAATATGAATTAAATGAAAAAAAAAACTCATTTAAGAGCCTTATTTATTTAAAATACATAGTTTACTTAATATAACTATAAAAATATTTATAATAATAAACACAGTGCATACCTTGTAAAGGATTCAACTTGGATTTCTTTTCCATTGGCTGTGAGTCGGAGAGGTCACCCGAGTTCATTTTCATCATGTCCGACTTGCGTTTGTCCTTGTGACTGCTTTTTGACCTGTTGTGTAGTAAAGCTTTTACATTCTAATATATATTTTAATTACATGTAAATTGGACTTTGCGGGTTCAACTTCGGCACATTAAAAAAAATTCCACTGTAGAAGGGTAGATAGGGAGATTTTAGGATAACACTCAAATCTTTACTTTCCTTCTAATTTCGATACATTAACAGGCAGAAGCTAATTTCATGCTTAATTATGCGTGAGAGAATAAAAATTATTAATTCCCTTGAGTAAGACTTGGATTCACAAAAGTCGCGCTTACAGATTTACAGTCCGCCATTGACCTGCCACAATGGCCTCAATAAAAATATCCATGGTATTTCTATCTCATTAAAAGATTGTGACCTTTTTGCTCTTGTGTGAGTGCTTATATATAGTGTAGGTGTGATGTCATTTTCTCGGCCTAAAGTGGTTTGCGCCAGTTTGTTGAATTGGCCATCAATGCAATATTATAGATATTGCATTAACCGCGTGTTCATCATTATTGTTATTTCGTTATTTAAAGGTAACCAAAACTTGAAAGTAATATAGCCTATAGAACTCCTAAGAAATGTATCTTTTATACAAAACAAAAAGAAAGTAAATCCGAATAGTAGTTCCAGAGATCTTAATGTTTTAACAAAACAAACAACCTCTTCTGGTTTATTATATTAGTATATGTCGATTAGTAGATTTATTTCCTCAATTGGAAATCGAATTCATAGTCTATCGCGTTTATAGACACAAGCTTGTGCCCCTGCGCCACGACTGGCACCAATAAAATGGTAAATATTTAATATAAAATCAACTGACTTGTGTGATCTATGCTTGTGTTTGTCGACGGAGAGGTGTTGCTTGGTACGCGCCAGAGCACGCTTGAGAGACTGGGTGCACAGCCAGCACAGCAGTTTTCCGTCCACCTGCAATATATTTATTTTTACATAGATAAAAATACATTTGTTGTGATATACAGTGGAGGCGTCTGCGCTTCTTTTACGGGAGCAGCATATACTATAAAATATTTTAAACCCATACCGAAAAAAATATCAAGATTCGTCAACAGTCTAGACGCAGGACTTTTTTTTCATTTTACAGTTTTTATACGTACTGTATTTCGTGAGACGCAGTTACAAATAGATACCAATAACGTAAGCACCTATTATTACAAAAATACTACCAAACATTGCTGATCTGCCACATTTATTCTTAAAAACCATACCAGTAAGAAAAAAGGGATATCTCTCGTACTATTTTAAGCAATTACCTATTTTCTATAATAAACCTAAACAACGTTCAACTTCACCGCCAAACCAATGACTTCGTGAATGAGGCGGGTGCGGCGTTATCGCTTTGATAGGTTTGTGTCTGTCTATGCGTCTTGACAAATGGCGTGTTATTTTACAACGATATTTTTTTTATTTATTTTGTTTATAAAAATCATCATAATCATAATCTCTTTTGTTTTGATTGTATTAGGCTTTTGTAAAGTAATTAAAACTGTGATTTTATTTAAAGTGGTGATGACAAACACACTCTGTTTATAGTAGATATAGAAGGCAATGAAATATTTCGATTTCAATATAGTAATTAAATACCTCATTAATAGTCTTATCGTTTTTACAAATGTCTTATACATTTTCTAGCCGTTTACGCTGTATTCCGCACAAAGCATGGTCAGTCGGAGGGGACCTGGGAACCTAGTGTTAAGACACTTTGTTCCACATTAAGACACTTCTGTTCACTGCCACTCGCATTTTCCGTCGCATTGTTATACAATAGTCTTTTACTTTAAAAAGTCTATCTGTCAACTAAAATATTTCTTGAAAAAAATATAAGTATAATATTTAAAATAAAAAATATATATTCATATAATATTTATTAAAAGAAAAATAATTAAAAAATATTTTTTTAAAAACTATACAACTCCCGCCTCTTTACTGCCGGTTTCCAAGAGGCGCGGGTTCAAATCCCACTACGTTAAAATGTTTATATATTTTCTGAAAACCAGTATATAAAAATATAAGATACCTTCTTATTATCATCATGTCGGTCGAAGGCGCACCGCTGTTTGCACTGTTCACACGTCACCGCCGGACCATATTTACGCTCCGAGTTCGCGCATCGTTGACATTTGTTGCCTGGAAAAATAAAAACAAACAGTTTATACATTTTTTTATTATTTTTATATCGTTGGTTGAATAGAAGTGTTATAATTAGAAAAAACAAATTTTACAATATGGGCATTTTAATATTTTAACTTATATAAATGTTATATATCAATTTAAAGATATGTATTTAACTTCAAGCTGGTCTATAAATTTTGGTTGTAAATTAAAGGTAAAGGAATTTATAGGATGAAATTACTTTTTTCTTTTTTTTTTATAAATTGACATTATTTGATTTTTCTATAAAAAATATTTAACTTTGTTTTTTTCTTATGTTGAGAGATGACGATTTTCTCTAAACAATCTACACATGTGTGTTCCGAAACGACAATATTTCGGAAAAGTGATATTTTTTTAAAGTCGACTATATGGTTAAGTACAAAATTCTGGAACAGAGTCAGTGCTATAGTTTCCAGACAATAGGTTTTCTCTACCCTGCTACAGGGGGTGCATGAAGTTGCTCTTTTATTTATATAAGTACCATACTTACTACATATAATACTATATGTATAGCACTTGATATTAATAATAATAAAGAAGACTATGGATACAAATACCAAGAAGAATATCATATCAGTTTCAGTTTTGTTTATGGATCTATATATTTTTTTCAGTAATAAAAGTTTTATCACTCTTTCGTAATCAAGGCAAGTGTGTCGGCTCGGCTAGGCAAAATCAAAAACCTGTCATATTAAGCAACATTTAGACTTTGCCCATATTCAAAGTTAATTGTTATTATACTACTAGTAATATTAGTATTTATCTGAACCAAAACAAGCCATCTGGAAATCTTACCAATAAATGCAGCAATGATGTTACAATATTCACATGCTGTTGGTTTCCCGTAGGCCTTCACATTTGCTTCACATTTTTTGCAAATTGATGATGTGTTTGATTTACTGAAATTAGAAACATAATTATGGTTATGAAAAAAAATAAAAATAAAAAAAAATCCATAGTCTCTGATGATTGATGCAATGGTTGTGGCTTCAATCTCCATTGGAAGAGCTAATTGGATAATATTTAAATTATTTTAATTTCTTTACATGATAAACATGTTGTTAAATATGCAGGATACAGCATAAAAATGCCTTATGTGTTTTTATTGAATAATTATGTTAGCAAAGTTTAATTATATGGCCACACATTATAAGTGTAGCCTTAACTTCAGATATCAATGTGATCTCACCTCAATAAAAATAATATATTTATAACATTATTTAATTAGGATTTATTAGAACACAAATGAAACCTTAGAGCAGAAAAATTTTTATAATTTAAATATAACAAATCTTGGGGCAAATATTAAATCCACAGCTATTGTATAGTCAGGTACTACACCACCTATTACCTCAGTAAATTTTCCTATTCTTATATTTAGGATAAAATAATCACATAATATTTAAATTTTAAGAAAATGTATTAAAATCTATTAATATTTATTACTATATAAAGATATACATAAATTAAAATTAAATTAAATTAAATTAAATTAGCTTCATGCTGTATCCCGCACACAGCAGGGTAGGCAGAGGGAACATAGTGTTAAGACACTCCGTTCCCCACTATCTGCCGAATGTTGGAGGCATTGCGTGTTGAGTGGCAGAACTCAACGCCGCGCTTAACTTCGACATCAGAGCGAAGAAATGGAAATATAAATTTAAGTAAATATTTCATCTCCTCGAGTGGGGATCGAACCCACAACCAGTCGGTTTTGCAGCCACACCTCGTGCCGCTGCGCCACGACCGGCCTAATTATCCCGCTTAATTATTAAAATTAATTTTAAAAATGTTGAAAACACAAATCTAGTTAACATACATTCATCATAACATAGATTTATTAATATATTTTGTTTATGTAAATTATTATTAAAGTGTGAAAGCTAAACAAAAAGATATAATTTTAATGAACACTAATATTTATCTTTCCTTGACACTTTTAAAAAATATTATTTTAAAAAATTATATAAGTACTAACAGTGCCATTCAAAGATATCTCATTTCTCCTCAGTTTTTACTTTTAATTACTTTGGATTTTGTATGCTGAGGAATATTAAATATTCCTAATAATATTAAATATTCCTCAGCATACAAAATCCAAAGTAATTGTATAATTAAATGTAAATGCAAAGAAGTAATCTCAATAGTCAGCTGTCAGCTTAAGTTTTTAATATTATTATGGCTTACATTGTTTTATATTTTTTATGTTATGTATTGAATTATTATATATAAAGCATAATAAATAAAGCATTAATTAAGAACCATTAACTAAGGCTACAACTTAAATGGAAACATGAAGTAACAGTAAATGTGTAAGTAAAACTTTCTTTTAATGAATCATATGATTTGGCTCATGGCACTGACCTTGTTTGTTGAAACTCAGAACGGCAATATGTACACTTGACAACGGGGAAAGAGCCACGACATTCCTGAAATACCCAGAAAATTACAGCGTCATATTTGACGTCAAACAACTGTAAACGTAGTACATAAGAAAACTTGTTATTCAGTTAATATTGTATTATTCATAAATAAGTATGGCTGATAGAGGTCAAATGAATAAATTACAACTAAAGGCTTATTACCTTGCAAAGTTGTTCTCCTGGTGATAACTCTTCAAAAGGGTGTCTTGAAAAACAACGGGAGCACGCAAAAAGAGCAGTAGACGAAGTAGAACTCATATTGAGATTCTAGATAGTATAACAATAAATGAATACAAATAATGTTTCTATAAGTACAGTTTCAAAATAATATAAATAGTGTTAGAAAACTTCAAATACAAATTATGACAAACTAGATGACGATACGAATAACCGCCATGATAGAATGTGAATGAACATGAATGAATGAAATGTTTATATTTCGTAAAACAAATACATGAAAACATTCATTCATGGAATTCAAGTTTTCTGTTTATTAATTAATAATTATTATGAATACAATATTATATTTATGTCTTAAAAATGGTAATTGACAAACGGCAATACGCCGTTAATGAATGCTATAAACTATTTTAATTGGACTTTTAATGAATGATTTAGAGAGTAAGAGTGCCGGTGTCAGCTCAGGAGCACATGAGCGGAGCACTAAAGAAGAAATATCATCTGGTCCGCTCGGCTTGTGGATGTCCAAAGAAGACACATCTCACCTAACAGCTTTTTGGCTGGATTTAATTTCAGGCATTGAGCTCAGGTACCGCGGGATGGTCAGCGGCTTTATTCCTCGGTCATCCATAGTCGAGTTCGAGGCAAAGAGAGCGCCCAGGAGATCGGCTTTCTCTTTAGCCGTGTGGACTAAGATTTTATTTCTTGTGCGTAATGGAGAAGGAATCAAAAGTTCCATGCCCTGCAGAACCATGTCGGCAACAGCAGCGGCACAGGTTCTAGGATAAGATGAGTGAAATGTATACATCTCAAGTTGAAGTTAGCAGAAGGTCCAATAAGGATCGGTATTACCTAGTGTATGGCAAAAAGCCACTACTTCACACCGGTTTTAAATGCCGGGAGTGGTAATAATCCGGTCGAGTCTTCTCATGTGAGTTGGACTTGCTGGCAACGTTACACTACCACGCGTACTTTAGTCGCCTCTTACAACACCAACAGTACCATGGTGATTCTATTCTAGGTCGGGATCATACGGCTGAGACCTTGATGATTATATGGCGAATTTCACAATATAAATGCTAGTATTTTTTTATTGTTTTTTGTCGTCAAGTTTAATTATTTCCGTGTTTGATATTGCAGCTTGAAAAATCATCATGACAAACAAACAGATACATATACTTAGATCAATTTCCTCTATTATTCTTAGTTATATATGAAAATGAGATTGAATTTTACTCCAAAGAATTCATAATTTTATATTTAGCTATTGAATGTAAACAGTCTGGTAGAAGTACATTCAAAACATTGACATGTATATTATAAGGATTTTTTTGTACAAATATTATATATTTTAGTTTCCTAATTAAAAATTGATGCAATTTCTGAATAGAATGTTTAGAAATATATGACTATTTAGATAATTACATAATATGTTCTAATTATCTAAACACATAATTAATTCGTTTGCTTTTTGTACTGTAAGTTAATATTAAACCGAGAATGTATAACGTTAAATTTAAGTTTACATCATAAGTAGCTTTTAATAAAACAATGTACCTAATTATAATTACATTTAAAGGATATAATTAATATAATATGAACGATGTGTGAAATAATATTAACAAAGTCAGATAATTTGTTTGTCGTTATTTCTCTTATAATAGAAATGGAATAAAGAACCCGTGAAATGGAATGTTATTTGACAGAAAAGTGCGTGGTTTGATAATGTTTGTTTAGATTTTTAAAAATGAATTTTGTGAATTATTTACGTTTATTGGATAAATATGCGTGATATTATGTGTTATTTATTTATTTTTGACTTTATCTATTGAAGAAATGGCTATACCACCGTTCCCATCGCAGGATTTAGCTAAACTCGTTCTAGGTAAGGTGTTTTTGATTGGCGGGAGAGTAAAGCATCCTTCATTTAACGGATTTTTTACCAATAACTGCTAATTATATCCTTAAATTTTAGGATACCTTGCCGAGGAGCAGTTAATGACGGCTTATGATGAGTTCCTACAAGCTAGCCCTTATTTAGATGTTTTTAGAAATGAATATGACAGAATTTTTATGACATCACTTAAGAGTATTTTAGCAGAATATAGAGCTGTTAAAATTTATGGTAATCTTCACCATTTATTCCCACACTTACAACTTATAGCAGATGTTTTAATAGCATACTTCTTATTTTTTATTTTATTTATTCATACATACTAAAATATCCTTCTTGGAGTACTTTATGTTTAAATATGACAAAAAATATAAGTTTTCAAAATAATAATTTTAAGATATTGAAACTTTTATAATACATGAATAAAATTGTATACATACATTATGTTATGTAATAGAATTATCAAATTTTAACACAAAATTTGTATTTATGTTGACAGTGGAAACCTGCAAGCCTCATTTACTACGTAAGAAGTTGTTTCAATGTTCAAATTTGTTAGAAGTTGTTAAATTTCTTGTTACTTATGTAGATGTAAATAGACTTCATGCACAAGAGTGTACAACAGAAAAAATAAGGTAATCATTTAAAGAAATTTATGTCATTTTGAAGCTATTGTATTCAGTGGAATAGATGTATGATTGTTAATGACAAAGTTGTGAGTTTGGGCTCAATCTTGAGATTATGTAATTTTTTTATTTCTGTTATTGAGTTCTGCTACTCAACACACAATGACTCAAATTTGCAAAGAGAGCAGATAACATAGTGTCATGACAATAGTTAAAAGCAGTATCTTGACACTCTGCCTACTCTGCTGTGTGCTGGATACAAAAAATATATTTTATTATCATTCAAAAAGACATGATTTAAAAGCATATTCCTTACTTCTTTGAAAATGAATAACATAATATTTTTAAATTTTAGCTTAAAGCAAAGCTATGTAAAAAGTAATGGCTGTGATGTTTGTAATTCATTAAGCTTGGGTGCCTGTATTTGTAAGAGAAACATTAAATCCTTATCAACTTTACAACCTAGTCAAATTGTCTGTCCTTCACGCACATCTACTGAAACAACATCTTTGGAGGATTTACCTGGTAAATATATTTAATAATTGGTTATTAGTTATACAGGTATGAGGTGGGTCCATCAGGGTACAGTGGTACTTTAATTATCATGATGGTTGTGGGTTCATTCAGCACTTGGGGGATTTCATTATTTTCATATCCTCACTCTGGCATTACAATATTTCTTTAGTTTCACGCTGTATCTCTCACATAGTAGAGTAGGCAGAGTGAACCTGGGAACCTAGTGTTAAGATACTTCTATTCCCCACTACCCACTAATTTTCGGGACAGCATGTTGACTGGTGGAATTCAATGCTTAGCTTGCCTTGCTATCAGAACGAAGATATGAAAATATTTAATTCCTCCTAGTAGAAAACCAATCCACAACCGTTGCATTTGCTATTTTATGCTTGTGACCCTGAGCCAAGATCTCAAGTCCAGCCTCTGAGAAAATGTGCCATTTGCAAATTGAAAATGGAATGTTTTTTCTCTCTCCCTAGTCTGAAGTATGTAAAGTGTAAAACTAAGTAAGACTGAGTGCTGTGTCCCTTCAAACTCCTTTTGAAACTTAAAAGTCAATAAAAAATGAAGATATAAAATAAAATTTTAAGGTTATGATGAAAGAAAATTATTTATGGGACAATAGTTTTATATATTTAAAAACAAACTAATTTAATAGAAATATTATAGACCATTGTGGTACAGCAGCACAAAGACATGACTGACTGTAAACATGACTATTTTGAGTTCTATTCCCACTCCGGGGCATGAGTTATTCTCATTTCTTTAGTACCATAAAAACATGGCTTTGAGTTTAGCCACTAAGCATATATGGAACAGAGTGTCTTAACACTAAGTTTTATCTGCCTAATGTAAACATATTATAAATTATAAGCTTAGTTTACGCATAAAATTCATAGAAAGTAACTAAATGTACAGCTTATAATCTAGACAGAGATAAAAGACCAATGTCTTTACCATACTGGTACAATAAACGTAAATAAAAAAAATGACATCCATATGAATATATAAACAATGTATTTCATAAATATTAATGTTATAAATTGTCATTTCCAGGTAATTCTGTAAATAGCAATAAGAAAAGTTATAAAAATGAAGAGTTGAATGAGATTTTTCTGCCACCCAATGCTCTGGCTGAGCCTGACATTGGAGCTGGTGTAAAGAGTAGTGATACAGACTCTACACACAGATCTCATATACCTTTAGATGTAAATCAGGATATAACACAGGTTACTTTGAATACACAGGATGTATTAGCGGTAAGTTAATTTAATAAGGTTCTTGTTTATTTAATCTATGATAGGCATAGGAGTTCAACTGTATTATTTGCCTTAATTTATATAAGCTTAAATGATTATGACGTTATATTGTTATATGGAAACAGTGTCAGACTGTGGTGACAATACTTGTGGGTTCATTTTCCACTCAGAGAACGAATTATATTTATTTCTCAGTTTTGGTCAGCTAAATGGCAGTGTTGAGGTCCATTATCTTAATTGAAATTTTATCATTTTCCAGGCAAATTTAATTGAAACACAGGAAAAGATTGAAAATCTAAAAAATATTATAAATACAGAATGCAATAAAGACTATGTTTTGGCTCAAAGACCAAGAGATAGTTTTGATGTTCAGAAATTTGTAAGCAATGCTGGTTCATTTCAAGATTTTGCTATTGGAGTTGGTGGTAAGGTTTAATTATTAACTTTGATTTAGCTTAAGACTTTACATACCAAACCTTCATTCTCATTGAGACAATTCTGTTCCCCAATTTCCGTCAAATTCTAGGAACATTGTGTTTTGAATTGTGGAACTTAACATCGCACTTTGCATTTGATGCATTTAATCATTTCCCCGAGTGGGAATCATATTTTTAGGAAACAAAACTTGAACCATTATTTTTAGACATTATCTAAAAATTTAAAAATATGTTTTTATTTTAGAATAGGAGTTATATGTTTTTTTTGTCATAGGAAGCACCGATACTGAGAAGCCAATAGTTCCAGATTCTAGTACTTCTGAAATTTATAATGTGCAGTAAGTAGTCTTTTTTAAATAAAAATCAAAATAAATCAGCTTCATAATGTGTCCCGCACACAGCAGGGTAGGCAGAGGGAACCTAGTGTTAAGACACTCCATTCCCCACTTTCTGCCGAATTCTGGAAGCATTGCATGTTGAGTGGCAGAACTCAACGCCACGCTTAACCTCGACACCAGGTTAAGAAATGGAAATATAAATTTAAGTAAATATTTCATCTCCTCGAGTGGAGATCGAACCCACAACCAGTCAGTTTTACAGTCACACCTCGTGCCGCTGCGCCACGACTGGCCTCAACATTAGTAGTCTTTTTTAAAAAAATATAAAAATAATAAGTGCATTCTGGTGGTGGTGGGTGAGTGTAAATGTGACGGTTGTGGAGATTGGGTTCAGTTTCTTCTTGAGCGAATCAATAATTTTATTTTCTTTGCTTTGATAACGATATAAAGCACAGGGTTAAGCTTGCCACATGCACAATGTTCAGTTTGCTCGGGGAACTGAATATGTTCACTCCAGGTTCCCTCTGACTTTTCTGCAATTTACTAAAAAGAAAATAGTAAAAGTATTTTTTAAATCTTAAATCATATAATTGCTGCCTATTAAGCAAATATTAAAGAAGAGATAAAAGCCGTTTTTAAAAAACAATGAATATAAATAGTTTTTTGGTTTTGATTTTTACAAGGTTTTGACAATTTCGAAAATGGATTTTTATTATCTGCTGTATGAATTCGATTTCGGATTTTTTTACATTTTTTTATAAAAATGTACGGGTTCATAACGACAAAAAACGGATTAAGCTTTATAGTTATATAGACGAAATGGAACCATTCCAAGTATATCTTATTATAATTTTTTCACAGGAGTGCCACAACAAAAGATAACAAAACAAATATAAATCCAATAACAAATATTAAGGGACCCCCAAAACCACAGTTCCTACATAAACTCCCCACACCAATAAGCAAAGAAGCCAGATACCAGAAGATCAGACCGATTAAACCAAAACCAGATGAGCAAAAGATAAAAATTCTATCAGACGTCAAATTAGATGACGTAGTTAAAAAAAATATGTTAATAATGCCGCCATTACAGCCAATATCTTCGCCGTTGTTGCACATGCAAAGGATTGTTATTAATGGTAACAATAATGGTGGCAATGGAAATTTTAGATATAATAAAGAGGAGATTATGGCGATGCCTACTATTATTCTTGTTCCTTCGTCAGGTAATGGTTTTTTTTAAATTTAAAACGCGATGGTTGTAAGTTCGATTCTCGTTTGGGGAATTGAGTTATTTTAATGTTTCTCGCTCTATTAGAAGGACAATGCGTGATGTGGCCAGTCAAACAACCTGTAATGTTTCATACATTGATTGAGAAGAAGGGAAGTGGGAAATGGAGTGTTAAAACTACGTTTTATTTCTCTTACCTTGTCATAAAAAGTCGTCTTTAATCAATCGTTATATTAGTGTAAACTACATTAAACGCCTTTAGATAGATAAAAGATATAAGTATAAAGTTGTGATAAGCGATTTTGTTTTATAAAAAAAAAAATATTGATAATAATGGAATTATATATTATTGTTTAAAGAAATTTAACAACCAGTCTCTATAACGCCATAACTTCAGTATCGCTATATATTAATCTCCAAATATATTTCGATTACAGGGCCCCCATGTAGAACTATAACAACAGTTTCATCAAGCAACAACATCAACATAAAGACAACACAAGCAAATACTCCGAATCCATTATTACCATTAGTCATAGACGTTTCGTCAAACAGTTCAAATACAGTACAAGATAAAAATAAAGAAAATGATATTAATATACAAGAAACTAAAATACCAGTCGAAATGAGTCTTGTTAAAACAGTAGATTTAACACATAATTCATTACCAAAAGATAATAATATGGCTATTTCAAATAAAACTAGCACACCAAATATTTTACCACCCGCAAGAAAATCCAGTTCTACACCACGTAGGACTTCACATGTTAGAGTTTTAGATTTCACCACTCCGAGGCGTATTTTACATGAAACTATAAACGAACAGGACAATCAGACAGACAAACTTGCTATTAGCGAAGTTATTGATCTAGACAATCCAAATATACCAAATGTAGATAATATAGTAGATTCGAAAGTAGAATCTGAAGTTAAAAATATATCAACGAAAGAAAATAATGTGAAACAAAAGAAAAAAAATTGGGATGCCGAGTTACGTATGCTAGCTGTTAGAAATGATGAATCTATTGAGGCCACGCCGAGGTCTAAATCAAAACATACCAGAAATGTTAAAAAGAAAACACCTATGTCGGAGAAAACCAGCGAAAATTCGAAAATTGATAAAATTGATGATATGAGTTGCAAGAAAAAAAATTCACCTAAAACTAAGAAAACAAAGAAAACTGTAAAATCTGTGGATATCATTAAAGAACCTGTCGCTAACGTAGTACAAACTGAGGAACCCGTTGTTAAACCAACTGTAAATATTATATCTAAATCTGATTGGAATACTTTAGATAATTTAAGTAAAGAAAATAATGAAAACCAAATTAAAATGAATAACAGTGATGATAGAACAGAAACACCTGATGCTGAACGTCTTTCATTACAAAACGTAATCGGTGCCAAACTAAATATATCAGATTTGTTAGAAACGCCATACAAACAAGTGTTATATGACATACAAATGGAAACACCGAAATTTTTAGGACCAGATCTACCAGGCGAACCTATTTCGGATATAAAAATTATGAATATACCGACTCCAAGGTTTTTTGATACTCCCAAACCAGTACAAGCGACTCCATCGTCTTATTCATCGCGGCCAACTGATTATTCTAGTGGAGGGTCCTATTATAAACCAGATGATCAGGATTTTGTACCGGAAATATTAAATTTTGATGTGACGATCGTAGAAGAGAAAGATATGTGTAAGGAAGAGAAAAATGAGCCTAAAGTCGAGGAGAAAAAGAAAGTAGAAAGGTCCAGTCGACCGCAAAGAAAATGTACCAGAAATGTATCTTATAGAAGTCCAATTACTAGAACCAAAGATGATGCTATACCTGTTACATCAACATGTACGAGCACGAGTTCACGAGACAAAAGAACAAAATCAACAGACTCAAAAAATAAATCGAAATCAAAATCTGTTATGAAAAAGAAAGAAGTACCAGTCAAATCTCCTTTTAAGAAAGACTCGTTTTTATTAAAGAGTACTCCTAACAAGATTAAAATTAAACCATTCAAAACAACACCCAGTAAAGAACTGTCTATTAAGAAAAAGAAGACGTCCATTTCACAAACACCTTCGTCTAAATCGAAACATCGAACGAGTAAAGACAAAATCCACATTACACCTGCTACTTTAGCTGTTCCCACGAAATCACGACGAAAATCGTCTACACCAAGAAAATTAGACACAAATACGTATCAAGATAACATTGATAACACATCGTCGGATCAATCTAAGAGTGACCAAGATATTGTAAAAGATTGTCCGCAAGATTCAGACTCTGATCGACCGCTACGATGGTCAGAGGAGGGATCCCGTGATTCTAAACCTGCAGAAAATGTGGAAGATGAACTAAAAAGTATAAAAGAATATATAGAATCAACAATATCGAAAAAAGATGATAGAGAAGGAAGTTTACAAGGTGATTTAGTTAAACGCGGCTTCGATGTGGAAACCGCGAAAAAGATAGAGCGAGACCTACTTGAACCTACTGAGATACAAGACACTGCGGTACAATCTACAAGTCATCGTTTTAACTTGGGCACCAGTAATACACAGAATGTTAGTGATAAATTGGAATCGGATTGCAGCACGAATAACTTACAAATAGTCCAAGAGGATGAGGATATTGAAGAAATAGAATTGTCGGTACGCGGTTGTGATGAAGAGAGTGATAATTATATCACATATCAATTTAATGAAGCCGAATTCGTTCCAAAACCGGATACGACCAAATTAAAAGACAAATTTTGTATGGAAGTGTGCATAGATGATGATGTATCGATTAGACTCAGATCTACTAACTTTAAAGTATTATTCGAAGAAAGTTCAATTGAGTACAACTCTAAAGAAACTGAAGATGCTGTAAATTCGATATGTAATTTTGACAAACTTTACACTCCAATGAAAGATCGAAGAGCGCAATGCTACGAAATATTCGATTCGACACTAACCAGTATTGATACTCCCTTGAAAAGTGAAAAACAAGTATGCGAAAGAGTCACAGAGATTGTTCTAGAAGTAGAAAGCATAGAAATGAAAGAGAAAACAGAAACTAAAAAAAGAAAGAGAATAACAAGTGAAGCAGCAGATACATCGGTAAATAAGAAAAGCAAACCAGATGCTCAATATCTTTTAAACTCTGCTAACATACAAAATATCGATATAGAGTCAGTTTTGAGTAAACTACACGGTCCATAATATTCCATCTTGGCGTTACATGTTGGCTATGATTTGTCTTTTATTATTAGTGACATATCTTGTGTTTTACGTAGCATATTAAGCGTTATTTTTGAATTATTTCGAATTTTTTTTTTGTTTAATTGGTTTTCCATTATTAATACGGAACAGAAAATGTTATATGTTTAATTCATGACATATTAATAATTTTAAGTTTTGAAGTTTAAATCGACTTATGAAGAGATACCGTATTAGAAGATTGAATTCGAATTCGTGTACCGATATAGTGACTTTACCATAACATATTCAGTAAATTTGCTTATTTATCAAGAGGCCTTCAATTATATTCCTGCTTTGAATTTTATTCAGAATAAGAGTCAGTAGACGCTCAAATGATTATCTTATTTTTTAAATATATATTTGAGGAATTTATCTTATTTTTAAATATATATATAGTATTTTTTTTCTAAACAATCCGCAAATAAAAATAATTTTGACCAATAAGTCAGTAAATACTTGACAAGAATAACTTTTGATCAACTACTGTACTCTTAATTTATTATCTTAAAATAGTGGACAGAACTTTAATTATTTAATTGTCTTATTTTATTGAGAGGTATCTTTATTTAATAAGGACTAATAAAGCATTATGTTGATCATATGTATTGTGTAAATATTAAATAAATATTAATGTAAGTGTACCTAGTGTTTATTATATAGCAACACCCCCTTGTTTAGGCAATTATGCCAGTATGTCTGGAGGCCAGTCGGGGCGCAAGGGCACAAGCGTGTAAACGCTGTGGTTGTGTTGTTGTGGATACGATTCCTTTTCGAGGAAATTAAACATTTAATATTTACATTCTTTCGCTGGTGTCGCTGTATCCCGTAAAGCAGAGGGAACTTAGTGTCAAGAAACTCCGAATTTTTAAAATATATTTTTTTTATTAAAATTAAAAATAAAATCAGCTTCACGCTATATCCCGCACACAGCAGGGTAGGCAGAAGGATCCTAGTGTTAAGATACTCTTTTCCCCACTTTCCACCGAGTTCAGGAGGCATTGCGTGTTGTTGAAGAAATGAAAATATAAATGTAAATAAATATTTCATTTCTTCGAGTAGGGTTCGAACCCACAACTAATCGTATTTACAGTCGTATTTTGTGCCTCTACGCAACGACTGGCCTCTATTATTTAGAAAGAAAGTTTAAATAACTGTCTTTGTGTTTACCGGGCTCGATTGTTTCTTTTCATGAGTAGGTACAGATCGAATGAAATTTCAATAATAAAAACATAACAAAAACCTGATAATTGTGAAGATGTAGAAAAATTTCTGAAGTATGTAAAAAGTAAACGAGTTTTTAGAAAGATTACATAATCTAAAATTCATTAATTTAACGATTCTCATTTAACTTTCATCGATCGAAGTTTAAATTATATTTTTTTTATTAAAAAGTAGTTAAACCTTTATATGTTTAACTTTTATTTTTTACAGTTTAATGGGAAAAGGTGTGAATGCGCATGCGCACGTAATTGCTAATTTCAGATTCGTAAGAAAGCTCGTGTAAAGTTGAATTTCACGTTATGAAATATCAATTTTTGACCAAAATTCACAATAATATCATGTTATTTAAACGACAGAGTTATTAAATAAATTGGCACTGCTTAAAATTAGGACAGAGACCTATAATTTAAGTTTGATTTTTGTCGTTTATTTTTAATCAATCGATTGAGTATACAAAATTTAAAATTATGCCAATTATATCGACGATACAGGTTTATCAGTGATATTGTGGCAGACATCTTATTTAAGTTGGAATTTTGACGTGAATTAATTGACGTAGCCACTGTTGTGGGTTGGACATAATATTTTAATTTTTCTTTAAGGAAAAAATATATGAGCAGAATATTATTGCTATAATAGAAAACGAGAACTAATAAATTGCATCATGATTTTTTGTGCGAGGCTAAAATGTCTAAATTATAAATTATTAATATTTGTTGACACCTACTAAAAATTTACTTTTAAACAAAAATATAATAATTACGCATTTATATTATTTAGTACAACAGTAAACTTCAATAACTAAAGAGCAAGACATCACTTAATGAAAAAAAATATTTATTTTAATTGCGCGTGAAGTGTCTACCAGCGCGTTCAAGTAGAAATAATTTATATATAATCAATTCCCCTAAAGGGCATCAAATCCACAATCTTGCGCTACGACAGTCCCAACTTACGCGACGACGAACCTGTTTAAAAAGAAAAATCATGCAGTTTACATATTATACGTGCGCACATTGTTTCAGCATATGCGATGATTCCAATAGATAGACATCCCACGTCGATAACAACAAGATAGTTCGCATCATATAATTATTCATACAACGTACCAACTCGTACATTCGAAAAGGAAGTTATTTTCACATCGAACCGCACTCCGTTACTTGAGCTATAATTAACCGATGCAAATTAAGTAAGCATGCATATGCCAGCATGGGTTTCAGTCGGCCCCTTGAGGAGGCGATTTTTCCCGAGATTATTGTGCGCACGGTAGCGGCTCGAATTAGCATGGATAATGGACGGTTCGCGCCACTCGCGCCGACGCGGACGGTGTCGCGATTGCCTCTAATTGCTATATCTAATTAAACGGAATATTATGATCGCACGGTACAACCAGTAACTTAGACGTATACGAACGTTCTCTTTGTAATGATCTTGATGAGTGCTCCTGTCTCAATATCTTCGTGAGATGCCGCCATTTTTAACGGTTTTCATTTTTCATGCTTCATTTTTGATAACTACTGCAGCGGACGCTTTTGATTTCAATTGCGTTACTCGTGAGCGTTTTAAATTATAATTTTTGTTGCACATGTCCAAGGAACATCATATTCTATAGAGTCTTGTCGATCAAGTGTGAGTGATAGCGTGAAATTACGGTGTTTACTTAATAATGATTATGTCGCTTTAATTATACAGATAACATTTTTTTAATTTTATTCACGTATTATAAAAAGGTATATATATGTGTATTTTTTACAGGTAAAATTAATTTTAGGTAATTTAAAAAGTAAGTGTAAAAATAAATAAATAAAAACTTTTTTTGATAAATCATTCACCGTTTACTTGAAGACTGAGATCCCGGGCTCACAGACCTATCAATCAAGTCAATTTAGCACAGCTGAAATTTTGATAATTATTAGTCTAATATGTCGTTAAAACTGTATGTGTACTCTTCAAGTACGTATATACAATAATTTAATTAAAGAAAACAAAATAATAAATGCCTCTAAGATAATAAAGATAAATTTAAATTTATTAGACAATTCTTGTTTAAAGCTCATTTCGTCTACTCTCAAGAGTGCACATCTACTCCTTTACTTATAGATCCATACAATATATATTTTATTTGCTTTCAAACATTTACAAAGTTTTTAGAAACTTATATTTGCTTGTTACAGTTAAACTTTACACTTTTATATTTATATAAAGTATATTTTATATGTACCATAAGTACCTCATTTAGTAAAATAATTAATAGCTCATCTATTAATTATTTTACTAAATGAGGCAGGAGTAGAAGTAGAAAATTAGATTAATAAAAAAAATCGTAAAAGAATAACTTATATTTTAACAAAACATAGACCAATAAAATAAGTTATATTTATTAACATTATGTGTAATTATCACATCAAAACGTAGAAAATAAATATTTTGTAACTAAATGACATAACCTAGACCAAAATATACGGAACCCGGGGTGGGGGTGTTGGTAACTGGGTCACGGATACAGGCTCCTGACACGAATAGCGTCGCATCTCACGTGGCGTGTATAGCTAGCTCTAGCACTAGCGCAGTGTCTTATACTGCTAATTGAATTTGCTTCCGAAATATATTGGCTTTACTATTTTATTCTTCAATTGTTTTGGGATACGTAGCTCGAATATTAATAAGATGTAGACAAAATTTAAATTGCTGTTGAATTTAATCCAAATTATTGTATTGAGGTGTTTTAAGATTTATTATCTATCAATTTTTTGCAAATATTTGCTATATTATCTGTGCTTTTAAAGGACATCATTATGAAAAGTTCAATTTACCGCCAAATTAATTAGTATGCCAGTAATGATGATTAATGATGATAACATGTAATACTTTTGTATTACATGTTATTATTTTAATAAGTGCACAGGACAGTTAGGTAATGTTAGAATAAACAAAAGAAATGTTTATTTTTAATAAAAGTACTAGGTAGTATATTTTTTTAGTCATATTTATAATTTTTGAATGTATAAATCTTTGAAAGATAAACAGTTAATATGTTCTCATAAGTATTTAAGTTAAATATAAATAAAGTTGTATGCTATAGGTAAATACCACTTCTAGACAGTTTCTATTTACATGCATACGTCACGTACATATTACACTATTTCAAATAGTTAATTATTATCGTAGGTACATGACGCACTCTATACGATACGTCGAGAGAATGCTCTGCAATATATTATACAGGAAGCGAAATGTGCAGCATTCTCGTCTTGTTATACTCGAGACTGTTTTGAAACGAAACCCGGCTAAGGTGAGTGTACATTGCTTCTCTAAACAGCATTTATATATCATGTTTCCTACTAAACACGCAACGATGGTTGTAGCTGAGAAATTTCTAGAATTTAGTGACAGCTAGTAATTCTACAGGCAGTTCGGGTATAAATGATTGCGGGTGATTTTACACCACCCACCCCTCGCCCAGTGTCTAAACCTCCCCCAAGAGCTCCAAAGTGCACCGACGTTGCCTCGGACAATCTGCGTGCTCTGCTTATTTTCCCTTCTAATTCCTTTGCCGGAAATTGTCTTTGTATGAGACGAGTGGAAATGTATATAATTATTGTTATTGTTTACGTAGTATCTATTAGAATATTTGAATTTATAATATTATTGATTAGGGTTTTTCACAATTTCAAAATATTTTGTGTGTTTAGAATAAATTTATGTAGTAATGTATTTTTAATTTAATACAGTAAAGACAAAAGAAATAACAGACAAAGCATATAGGTAATAAATTATTTTTTTAGCTTCACACTGTATTCCGCACAAAGCAAGATGGGCAGAGGGAACCTAGGAACGTAGTGTTAAGACATTCGCCGAATTCTCAAACCATTGTGTGTCGAGTTGCGGTACTCAACACCGATAAATTAAAAAGCATAGGTATTCGTATTTAATAATACGTACTTACATATTTACTGAATATACTTGTTTTATTAAATATTTATTAAAAGAAATAACAATTTGTAATTATTAAAAATATTATTACTAACGATCGAAAAATAGTTAAAATATAAGTGTAAGATCGTTTTCGATATCCTTCTCTACGTTATACAAGGTGACGGCACGTGACAATATTTCACGTTGCTACGACAATTCCTGTTAAGCTTTATGTGAAAGTTATTTGATTTAAACATTTTCAAGGTTAAGTAATGCATTTATTTCTACGTATGCTGGTACGACCTAGAGGCGGGCTCAACGCCAACTGGGTCGAGCCTTTGTAACTTTCAGCTATTTCTGCCAGCTTTGTAACAAGTAGTCGAAAATAATAAACTAAAAAATATATTTAATGAAACCTTCTTTAGTTCTACATGTTCGTGTCGAGTGTATATACATACATATATACATAAGTATATATCTCTGTTAATCAGGGTTGGTTGCATTTGGCCATAATGTTGGTATTTCAAAAGTAAGCTTAGAGCAGCGTCGTCGTTTGGCTAACTGCAAAGAAGGCAACGTCGTAAGTGCCAAGTATTACCTTTAGTGTGTCAATTGGTGGCTCGATGTGCGTGGCTCCCAGCCCCCACGGTGGGGGGGCAGGCGGAGCGT